>MDKJ01102685.1:0-31088 GCA_005239525.1 Nicotiana knightiana
CAAATTTCTGGAACATGGAGAACTTGATTTAAAGTCACAATTTTTCTGGATGTCATCTTCAATTTAGTTTAATTATTAAATAATTAATTAAATAAACTTTGTCCAAAAATAATCTTATCGATCATTTGATAAATTCAAAGCCAAAGCCAAAGCCGAAGCGGAGCCGAGCGAGCGACGACGACGGCGACGGCGCGAGGATACATCCTCTTCAACTCCTTTTAAGAGCTCTAAGAAGTGATCCTATATTTATACACACAAGTGTAGTTGTCTTTCACCAATGTGGTACAAAGTTCATGACAAAAGCTCACTTGATTCAAATTTTCATTTCCCACTATTTCCCAATTCACACTCTTAAACTTTTAAGCCCAATGCTTAAAGTCCAACGCTAACTTGTTTTAAAGTCCAATGCTTAGGTAGTATATCATGTGATTTCAACTTGGGTTATGACTATGGATTTATACAGTTCATCCAGACTTACGAGATTCTGATCTTATAGGAATATCAGATGTAGAAATTGGATTCAAAGGCTTATGGGCTAGGTTGAATGAAGGAATTTCAGTTTTGTGGTGTTATCAGATCTATGCGGGACAGGGTGACGTGGGATCACCCCGGGTATGTGCATGGTAAGGTTGTGTGGTGGTTTGATGGTTTTGAAATCAACTCTCGGCACGTTCGAGGATGAACATATATTTAAGTGGGGGAGAATGTAACGACCCGACTGGTTGTTTTGAGCATTTTCACTTCACTCGGTTTTTTGAGGGAATAAGTAGCCCCGTATGATGTATTATAACTTACGTGAATCGTCGATATGTTTTTCAGGTTATTCGTAATTTATTTGGAGGAATGATTCATAGCTAGAAGCTTTAAATCTGAAAGGTTTGACCAAGTTTTGACTATTGAGTAATTGATCTCGGATTTTGATTGTTATGGTTCAGTTAGCTCCGATAGGTGATTTTGGACTTAGGAGCGCGTCCGGAATGTAATTTGGAGGTCAGTGGTAGAATTAGTCTTGAATTGGCAAAATTTGAAATTTGGTGATTTTTGGTCGATAGTGAAAATTTGATATCGCGGTCAGAATGGAATTCCGGAAGTTGGAGTAGGTTCGTAGTGTCAATTGTGACGTGTGTGCAAAATTTGAGGTTATTCGGACGTGGTTTGGTAAGTTTCGGCATCGTTTGTGGAATTTGGAAGTTTAGAAGTTCTTAGGTTAATCCGAGGTTAATTTAGTGTTCTGATTTTGTTTTGAGTGTTCCGAAGGCTCGACAACGTTCGTATTTTGTTATGTGAATATTTGGAATTATTGGTTAGGGTCCGGAGGGCCTCGGGGTGTGTTCTGGATGGTTAACTGATTGATTTTTGGTGTTTTCAAAGCTGCCGAAATCTGCTGGTGTTTCTGCACTTGCGGAAGGGGAGCCGCATGTGCGAGTGGGGAAGCCGCATATACGGAAATGAGAGCCTAAGGCTGGAGCACAAGTGCTAAGGCTTGGCCGCACCTGCGATCCTGCAGGTGCGAAATTTAGGGTGCATGTGTGGAGGTTGAGGATTTAAGTGAATTTCACAGGTGCGAAGATTTTGGCCGCAGGTGCGGTCCCACAGGCTCGGAAAAGAGGCCGCAAGTGCGAAAATTTTGGGTAGAAAGTATAAATAGCACAGTTCGTGAATTTTGGTCCATTTTCTCACTGTTTTCAGTCGGTTTTGAAGCTTTTGGGAGTAATTTTGAAGAGAGATTCAATGGGCTTTCATTGAGGTAAGTTGCTTGAGCCCTCATACTCATGTTTATGGTGATTTCACGTTGTTTAATCATTTAATTAGTGGAAATAAGGGGTGAAAATGAGGGGTTAGGGCTTGGGATTTTGGAGAGTTGATTTGGTAATTTGAGGGAACAAATGAGGTCGGATTTTGATAAATTTGGTATGGTTGGACTCGTGAGTGAATGAGCTTTCTAGTTTTGTAATTTTGTCGGATTTCGAGCTGTGGGCCCGGGGCTCAGGTTTGAGCCGATTTCGGGATTTTGGTGTAATTTGATAGTTTTTCTTGTGGAATTCATTCCCTTAGCGCATATTGATGGTATTGTACTGATTACGAATAGATTCAGAACATTTGGAGGCCGAGCTGAAAGGCAAGAGCATCGCGGGGTAGATATTTGACCTATTTGAGGCAAGTAACAATTGTAAATTTATTTAAGAGGGTATGAAACCCCAGATTTTGTATCATTTATCTATTTTGAGGTGACACACATGATAGGTGACGGGCGTGTGGGTGTGCACCGTCAAGGATTGTGACTTGGTCCGTCCCGTAGAAACTATAAAGTTGCATATTTGGTTGAAACTATATGATACTTATGTTCTTTAGAAAGAATTTCTGTAAATTGGGCTGAATGCCATGTTTAGGCCTTGTGTTGCTCGGACCCTTAGGGGCCTTTTTCTTACTATCCTCTTACTATTTTCGATTGAAAGTCTATACTCAGTCATGGTTATACTTATTTACAACATAACTCAGTCTTTATTACTCTGCTTTGATGCATATAAATGTTGTTTTGGGTTGAGTACCCTGTTTTTACTAAGAGCCTGAGTGACTTGAGAGGTTTATGACTGAGTGAGGCCGAGGGCCTGATTGTGAGGATGTTTATGAGTGAGGTCGAGGGACTGATTGTATGTTTATTTATAGGAACGGGCTGCATGCCACAACATGTTTGTTATAGGCCGAGGGCCTTATTGATTTATGCCATGATTTGGATTGATATAGCGCTTGGGCTGAAGGAGCCTTTCCGGAGTATGTACACCCCCCAGTGAGCGCAGATACCTACTGAATATGAATGTCGAGTGCCGAGTGCCGAGTGCTGAGTGAATGGGAGGCATGAGTGATGGTGATGTATGCCCGGGGGGCTGTATACGGGTGACTGTGAGGTTTGTTTGAGGGGCTGTATATGAGTGATGTTTGCCCGATGGGCTGTATATGAGTGATGTTTTGCCCGAGAGGCTGTTTATAATTTCATCATTTTGCTCACCTTTGTATTGAGCCTTTGTTTGAAAACCGTGGAAAGATGTTTTAAAATGATTTTACCTGAACTGGTCTTAAACGAGTTGATTTGATTCAAACTCTGGTTTTAAAAACATGCCGCATTTTACTGAGTTTTTGGTGATATGAACTTTACTTGAATTATCGCTCGTCACTACTTCTCAGTCTTTATTTACTGTTGTTACTTCCTGAGTTGGCGTACTCACGTCACTGCCTACACCTTGTGTGCAGATCTAGGCGTTTCTGGACACGGTTGAGGCTGTTGATTATTTCTAACGCAGATTCTCGGAGTTAGCAAGGTAGCTGCATGGCGATCACAGCCCTGCTTTCCTCCTCCTTATCTTCCCTTAGTTGTACTTGATTAATCCTAGACTATGTTAGTCTTGATGTTTACAGACAGTTGTAGTAGTTGCTCATGACTAGTGACACCCCGATGTCGAGCTTTTATTTTCCGCACTTTTGTTTTGATTTGAACTCCTTTATGAAGGTTTTATATTGAATAGCTTTGAAATTTTCTTTGAAATGAAAAACATCGATTTATTTTGGTAATATGTCGGCTTGCCTAGTACCACGATAGGTGCCATCATGACAGGGTTAGTTTTGGGTCGTGACATAATTTGAATTTATCGATAAAGTTTTAAATTTGAACTAAAATAAAAAAGAAATTTATCTTCTGTTATCATGTCATCATACTTAATTCGGTTAATGATAATATGCTATCATGTTAGGAACATTTGTTATCTTTTCTTTTAAATACTACATCGCCTCCGATAAAAAAGAAAAAAACTACTCCATATAACTATATAACCCTTTCACATTCAAAACCCCATACTTAGTTTTTTAAAACACTGTATCTAGATTCGAAAAAAGCGAATTTCTTTTAAAATAAATGTAATATATAGGTTACACGTCTGTGTTTATCTAGATAACAAAAAAGAGTTTAAAAATTGAATAAAGGTTTATTTACATTTATAATGAAGTAACCCTGCATGCTGGAGAAAGAAACAACACAAAAATCAGTCAATATTAAAAAAAAATTAATTTTTTTTCATTTGAAAAATGTTTGTTTGATGAGTCAATTTGTGTAAATCGACATCAAACAAATAACAAAACTTTAGCTATACAATTGCTATCATTAATTTCAATTTAGCACCTTCGAGGAAATGAAAGGTATAAGCTGAAACCTTTTCATTTAGCTGTAGTCACGCTAGCATTGCAAGGGTATAATATTTTTTTCGTTGAATAGTATTAGTTTTGAATTATTAGATTATGTGAATTTTTTTTTCTCGAATTCAACAAGAAGGATATTGCTTTCTAATTGGTAGTTTCTGTAGCGATTTTTAACGTAACAAAAAGTATATTTTAAATAAAATAAGTATGATGTGATTTTTTTAAGTGTAAAAAAATTATTTCGAAATGGGATTATTTCTTAAAATATAATGTAATTTTAAAAATAAAAAATATAAGATAATTTTGAATCATAGTAGAGAGTTTTTACAATTATTATAATAGAAGTCATATCATAGATAAAACCAGGAAACCAAAATCTTATGGAATATTTACATAAATATCAGTCAGATTTATTGTTTACTTTTTATAGCTAATATACATAGATGATATACCGACAACACACGTGTAGCGACCTGATCGATCGTCTTGATCTCTAGCGTGTCGTTCGGCGGTACAAGGCCGTTGGCAGCTTCACTTCAGGTATTATGACTTACATGCGTGGTCAGAATTGAATTTCGGGAAGTTCGGAGTTGATTCGGAGAGAAAACTCTCACATCAGAAGCTTTAAGTTAGAAGAATTGACTAAGGTGGGATTTTTTAGTAAACGACCTCGGAATCGGGATTTAATGGTTCCACCAGGTTCGTATGATGATTACAGACATGGGAGTATGTTCGGATCAGATTTTGGATGGCTCGGGTGCGTTTCAGCGCCTATTGAAGAAGTTAGTATTTTCGAAGAATTTCATAAATTTGGTTGAAGTGCATTTCAATGTTATCAATGTCCGTTTGGGATTTCGAGTCTGGGAATAGCTCCGTATGGGGATTCTAGTATTGGGAGCACGTCCGGAAGTGTAGTTGGAGGTCCATAGGTTATTTTGGAGTCATTTGGCTAAAGTTAGAAGTTTGAAGGTTTTGAGAAGTTTGAAGGAGAGTGGACTTTTTGATATCGGGGTTGGATTACGATTCCAAAAGTTGGAATAAGTCCGTAATGTCGAATGTGACTTGTGTGTAAAATTGAGGTCAATCGGACATGACTTGATAGGTTTCGGCATCGGATGTAGAAGTTTGAAATTCTCAAGTTCATAAAGCTTGAATTGGGGTGCATTCATGGTTTTAGTGTTGTTTGATGTGATTTGAGGCCTCGAGCAGGTCCGGCATTATGTTTTTGAACTGGTTGGTGTGATTGGATGGGGTCCCGGGGGCCTCAGGTGGATTCCGAGTGGTTGACAGATTGAAATTTGAAGTTGAGGAAGAACTGAAGCAGCTGGGCATCTGGTGTAACTACACCTGCTTGAAGAGGGCCGCAGGTGCAGGATGAGCCAAGGTCACTGGGAACCGCAGAAGTGGAAAAATGTGCGCATTTGCGATGGCGCAAGTGCGATGTCAGTAGCCGCAGAAGTGGAAAGGACCGCATGTGCGAAAGGAGAGGCTGTAGAAGCGGAAGCGCGGATGCGGCTAGTTGACCGCATGTGCGAGTTGTTGGTCTGGGCTATATGTTTTATGAAAAATGAGTTTTTGGCTCATTTTCCTCACATTTTCACATTAGTTGGCGATTTTGGAGCCTTTGAAGCGGGGGATTTCATCATCAAACATGACGTAAGTTAATCCCACCTCATGTAAGTTAAATGCATAGTTTTATTGTGAGTTCAAGCATGATAATTGATAGAAATTTGGGATTTTGAAGAAAAAACCTAGAAATTGGTATTCTTGGATTTTGACCATGATTTTTGGACATGGAATTGAGAATAAATTATATATTTTAGTTTGTGAGGTTATGGGTAAAGTTTATTTTCGAATATTTTCGAAATCGAGGCATGTGGGCCCGAGGGTGATTTCATCGACTTTTCAAGCAGAGTTCGAAATTATTGTAAATAGGATTATAATGAGTATTTGAGTATGTATTAATGGGTTTGCTTAATTATTGACTAGATTTGGGAGAGTTGGGCATCCGTTTGAGTAGTCGGAAGGGCTTGGGAGCCGGTTATGGAACTTTGGAGCGAGATAAGTCTCCTTTCTAACCTTGTAAGAGGGAATTAACCCCATAGGGGAACTAAATTATTGTGTGCTTCTATTCGTGGGGGGATATGTTTGCACGAGGTGATGAGAGTCCATAGGTAGATACTAATTATGCATATGTCCGGGTAATTTTAGGCTTACATCATGCCTTGTTGATATTGTTATTGATTTATGTTTATTGTTTGACTTGAGAGGGAGCGAGATTGAGTTTGATTATTAAATGTTTTGAAAGGAGTTGAAATTGAAGAACTTAAGATTTAAAAGGTTTCATTTGAACTTCGTAATTTCGAAAGGGATTGAAGAGTACTATAATAACTTACTATAAGAAATCTATGTCTAACCGCGTCACATGTATGTTTCGCGAGCGGGGTGATTTCCTTAAAAAGCTACAAGCCGAATTTCCCTCATTTTGAAAAGAATAAAGAAAGAGATATGATTTTAAATGTTAAATTTATATTTGACCGCGTCGCAAGCATGATCCGCGAGCGGGGAGATTCCTTAAATTTATACTTGACCGTGCCGCACGTATGACTCGCGAGCAGGGTATTTCCTTCTACTACTCTTATGGGATCAGGCCGTTCGCCTCGGCAGGATTTATGTACCACACTCTCATAGGAGCGGGCCGTTCGCCTCGACAGGTTAATAGATGCATCTATGGTTCCTTTAGAGTACTTGCACCTTCTTTTCTGTCTGAATTTGTATTCCGGACAATTATTATATTTTATTTTACTTCCTAGTAAATGCTCATGCACTTGTGACACCTGGTTCTGGGATGATTATGGGATATTTGGTATTGAAATTGGAAAACATTAACATTATTCCCTAAAGTTTATTTATTACTAGTTACATTTGAAAGAAATTTATTATTTCAGAAATACTAAAATGAGAATTTAATTAACTATTTAGTATTGTCTTGCCTAACAGTGGTGTCCGGTGCCTTCACGACCTATTATGGATTTTGGGTCGTGACAACATGGTATCAGAGCTCTAGGTTCACATAGGTCTCACGAGTCATGAGCGAGTCTAGTAGAGTCATGCGGATCGGTACAGAGACGTCTCTACTTATCTTCGAAAGGCTACAACGTTGTTAGGAGCATTCCCCTTCTTGATTCCTCATCGTGTGGTTTGATTCTTTTGAGGCTTGTGCCTTTATTTCTTTGCTATTCAATCTTATGCGACATGAATCGCTTGTTATATATTGGGAATCAAGGAATTGTCATGGTACTACGGACAGGGTGCATGATGTTTCTACCTGCGTATTTGATTGGGATATTGTCGTCGCCTTGCGAAAGGCCGCTCTGTCATTTTAGCTCTGTATCAGTATTAACCAAGGTATTGGAAGTTGGCATTGATTGTGATGACGAATTCGTGTGTTGCTTCCATGCAGTGTATGTGTAATGGTAGGTTGCTTACCTATGCGACAAAGCAGTGAATGATTTGAAAGGAGGTTTACTTAGTGCATGGTTCAGAGATTTAGTATTTCATTTCTGGCGGAGGAAAATCAATCAGACTAGGAATGTTACGATTTGGGTTGATGGAGTGAGACTAGGTATTTTGAGCATGGTGGAGTTCCAATTTGTAATGTGGTTTCCTTCAATTCACTGCGCAGCGGGATGTCACCAATGGTGTCAGGGAGGCAGTTGTCATAAATCGCGGTGTGTAGTGGTTCAGAATCGACTTGGTGTTCCTATTGTTGATGGCTCGAGAAAGATGGCCTTCTAAGAGGTTTAGAGTTGGTAGCAACTCATTGTTTGGGCGTTACATAGATAGATTTGGAATTGGGGAAACAACTGGGAAACGAAGGTTGAGGAAGGACATGTGGTGGGTGTCTTACGGTGGTTAAATTTCTAGAAGGCCGGGTGCAAAAAGCTGAAGTCGACTGGTCGTTTAAAGGGGAGGGTTCGACCAAAGTGGGAGAGTGGCATATGGGTTATGTGGTAGGATAGTGCACGCCTTGAGGAAAGTTAGAGTGATTTGGGATTCATGGTGGACAATGACTAGGTCTACAGGCGTAATTTTGGAATATTGACTGCAGTGCGGAGGAATGTTGGACACGATGGAAAAGGAGCTTCTTGATATGAAGAAGGATACAATATGACCTTGGGTTGGAATGTAATGTCGCACCTTTAATTGATATCCATGAAGAGTGAGCGGACTTGTACAACTGGTGAATGAACACGGGCTCATGATGGTTTAAGGACCTCATAGTAAGAGTACTCAGTGCAACGTTGTTGGAAGATGTTGGCATGCAATCTTCACAGGTGGCTATCTCTTGTGAGCGGGTTAGCTGTCTTGTGGTGTTGACGAAGATTCTACGAAGGATTCTACTGACTATCTAGGAAAGGGTCGAATCTGTGCATATGGCTAGTGATTCAGAGTGTTCATGGAGTGTTTGAAAGAAAGGTTTCGAGAAAATTCGACGGGTTGATAGTGCAAGATCATGTCAATGGGGCGATAAGGAATCTTGGTGGGTTCCATAGTTATGCAATGGTAGCTTCAAGCTAAGTGGGAGATCCCTACTGCCTACGATTGGATTGTGTGGCTATCTACTTACGAGGTTTCGGGTTATCGACATATTGATGGGTTATTACGACCAAGGGAAGAAAACATCAGTGGAAATTTGAGCAAAGGATTTGGGGAAAGTGGGCTATAGTTGGCCTTATCAATTTATGTTCAGGCTGTGGGAAGACTCAGGATTTGTGCTTCTTGTAGAGACGATTTGCAAGAAAGATGATTCAACCAGGTGTCTGTTTGAGAGGGTGTTAATGTGCTAGCAGGGCGTTGGAGTTGATTATAATTGGGACCAAGTCAGAGTGGGTGACTCTCAACAACGGTCCTAGTGGATTCAAAAGTTAAAGTGCACTGCCTAAGGATTTCGAGTCCGTAGTATGGTTGAGTATCGAACTTTTGCAACAGATTATGAAAAGGGAGCGTTGGTTATGAATTTCTACACTTCTCTTCTATCGTAGAAGTATTGCAAGAGTTGGATTAGGACTTATATGTGTCGTGGGGTGTGTTGTGGGCATCAGATTCGTGGAATTGTGGCTATTACTGCCGGATGGTGTTATTATGGTCAGGTGAATTATGTAGTGCATGGTGTGAATTTAGAACATGTATACAACCATGTATTGGTACATCGTGTGGTGATGGGTACGGTGGTTGTATGTTGGAACAGATCTGGTACAAGATTTCCGGTGTAGGAATTTGGCTCCAAGGTTTATTTGGCTAAATAAAGAGGAGGAATGGCATGTTTGCTTCAGCTGATGTGCTCAACTGGATTGTGGGAGCATAGGTAGGTGCACGAGGCGTTAAACAGTGATTTCAGACAACTCCAACGCAGTTCTTAGCACGTTTGAGGACGAAAGTATGTTTAAGTGGGAGAGAATGTAACGACCCGACCAGTCATCTTGAGCTCTAGCGTGTCGTTCGGCGGTATGAGGCCATGGGCAGCTTCACTTCACGTATTATGACTTATATGCATGGTCGAAATTGAATTTCGAGAAGTTCGGAGTTTATTCGGACAAATGGAACAATTGACTAAGGTGGGATTTTTGAGTAAACGACCTTGGAATCGGGATTTGAAGGTTCCAGCAGGTTCGTATGATAATTTCGTACTTGGGTGTATGTTCAGATTTGGTTTTGGATGGCTCGGGAGCATTTCGGCGCCTAATGAGGAAGTTAGTATTTTCGAAGAATTTCATAAATTTGATTTGAAGTGCATTTCAATGTTATCGATGTCCGTTTGGAATTCTGAGTCTGGGAATAGCTCAGTATGGTGATTCTGGTATATGGAGAGTGTCCGGAAGTGGATTTTGAGGCTCGTAGGTTTTTGTGGAGTCATTTGGCTAAATTTAGAAGTTTGCAGGTTTTGAGAAGTTTGACCGGGAGTGGACTTTTTGATATCGGGGTCGGATTCCAATTTCGGAAGTTGGAATAGGTCCGTAATGTCAAATGTGACTTGTGTGCAAAATTTGAGGTTAATCGGACATGATTTGATAGGTTTCGAAATCAGAAATAGAAGTTTGAAATTCTCAAGTTCATAAAGCTTTAATTGGAGTGAAATTCATGGTTTTAGCATCGTTTGATGTGATTTGAGGCCTCGAGCAGGTCCACATTATGTTTTGGAACTGGTTGGTGTGATTGGACGGGGTCCCGGGGGCCTCGGGTAGATTCCAGGTGGTTTGCAGATTGAAGTTTGAATTTGAGGAATAAATGAAGCAGCTGGGCATCTGGTGTAACCGCACCTGCGTGAAGAGGACCGCAAGTGCGATCCCGCAGGTGCGGGAGATAGCCCGCAAGTGCGGGATGAGACAAGGTCACTGGGAACTGCAGAAGTGGAAAGATGTGTGCACCTGCGATGGCGCAGGTGTGAAGTCAGTAGCTGCAGAAGCGGCAAGGACCACAGGTGTGGAAGGAGAGGCCGTAGAAGCAGAAGCAGAAGCGCGAATGCGGCTAGTTGACCACAGGTGCGAGTGGTCGGGCTGGGCAATGTGTTTTATAAAAAATGAGTTTTTGGCTCATTTCCTCACATTTTCACTTTGTTTGGGTGATTTTGGAGCCTTTGAAGAGGGGGATTTCATCATCAAACATGAGGTAAGTTAATCCCACCTCTTGTAAGTTAAATACATAATTTTATTGTGGAATCAAGAAGGAAAATTGATAGAAATTTGGGATTTTGAAGAAAAAACCTAGAAATTGGTATTCTTGGATTTTGACCACGATTTTTGGACATGGAATTGAGAATAAATTATATATTTGAGTTCGTGAGATTATGGGTAAAGTTTATTTTCGAAAATTTTCAGAATCCAAGCACGCAGGCCCGAGGGTGATTTCATCGACTTTTCAAGCAAAGTTCGAATTTGTTGTAAATAGGATTATAATGAGTATTTGAGTATGTATTAATGGGTTTGCATAATTATTGACTAGATTTGGGAGCGTCGGGCATCCGTTTGAGTAGTCGGAAGGGCTTAGGAGCCGGTTATGGAATTTCAGAGCGAGGTAAGTCTCCTTTCTAACCTTGTAAGAGGGAATTAACCCCATATGTGAACTAAATTATTGTGTGCTTCTATTCGTGGGGGGCTACGTACGCACGAGGTGACGAGAGTCCGTACGAAGCTACTAATTATGACTATGTCCAGGTAGTTTAAGCTTACATCATGCCTTGTTGATATTTTTATTGATTTATGTTTATTGTTTGCCTTGAGAGCGATATTGAGTTTGCTTATTAAATGTTATGAAAGAATTGAAAATTGAAGAATTTAAGATTTAAAAGGTTTCATTTGAACTTCGTAATTTCGAAAGGGATTGAAGAGTACTATAATAGTTTATTATAAGAAATCTATGTGTAACCGCATCGTATGTTTGTTTCGCGAGCGGGGTAATTTTCTTAAAAAGCTACAAGCTGAATTTCCCTCATTTTGAAAAGAATCAAAAAAGAGATGATTTTAAATTATAAATTTATATTTGACCGCGTCAAAAGTATGATCCACGAGTGGGGAGATTCCTTAAATTTATACTTGACCTCGTCGCATGTATGATTCGCGAGCGGGGTATTTCCTTCTACTACACTTATGGGATTGGGCCGTTCGCCTCAACAGGATTTATGTACCACACTCTAATGGGAGCGGGCCGTTTGCCTCTGCAGATTAATAGATGCATCTATGGTTCACGCCGTTCGACCCTCGGCAGTGCACAATTTACTTTTATGTTGGATCGGGCCGTATGCCTCGGCATTTCCTATATATATATATATATATATATATATATTATCCTCATAGAATCGTGCGTAATATTTGGTAAGAAGCCAATGTAATTGAGGGTTTTTCCCCTGATTTGAATTATGGCAGCCTTTTTGATGGAATCCATTATATATATACATATACATGCTCCAGTTACGGAGGGAACTTACTTGTTGAGAGTTTGAGTAAAATTGTGAAGAACGGAATTGTACCACGTATTTTATACATGTTTATTCCATATATTTACTTTGTTCATATTTATTCATTTTTTTATTGTACCTGATATTATTGGACCACTAGTAAGTGTCGGAGTCAACCTCTCGTCACTACTTCTTCGAGGTTACACGCGATACTTACTGGGTACGCATTGTTTTCATACTCATACTACACTTGCTGTACATTTTGATGTACAAGTACATGGATGGATAGTGGCCTTGTGGGCGCAGCGGCAATTGAATTGTACCACGTATTTTATACATGTTTATTCCATATATTTACTCTATTCATATTTATTCATTTCTTTACTGTACCTGATATTATTGGACCACTAGTAAGTGTCGGAGTCAACCTCTCGTCACTACTTCTTCGAGGTTACACGAGATACTTACTGGGTACGCATTGTTTTCATACTCATACTACACTTGCTGTACATTTTGATGTACAAGTACATGGATGGATAGTGGCCTTGTGGGCGCAACGACGTGGTTGATACGGGGACTTAGGTGAGCTGCATCTTATGAGACGATCCGGAGCCAGCAGAGTCTCTTTTAGAGTACTTGCACCTACCTTTCTGTCCGAATTTATATTCCAGACAATTATTGTATTTTATTTTACTTCCTAGTAAATTCTCATGCACTTATGACACCGGGTTCTAGGATGATTATGGGATATTTGGTATTGAAATTGGAAAACGTTCACATTATTCCCTAACGTTTATTTATTACTAGTTACATTTGAAAGAAAATTTATGATTTCAGAAATACTAAAATGAGAATTTAATTAACTATTTAGTATTAGCTTGCCTGACAGTGGTGTCTGGCGCCTTCACGACCTATTATGAATTTTGGGTCGTGACAACACAATTATACACATGATACATATGAATTATATATAATATAACTCATCCTTT
Source organism: Nicotiana knightiana (assembly GCA_005239525.1). Taxonomy (NCBI): domain Eukaryota; kingdom Viridiplantae; phylum Streptophyta; class Magnoliopsida; order Solanales; family Solanaceae; genus Nicotiana; species Nicotiana knightiana. The sequence goes on from MDKJ01102685.1 coordinate 13,132, forward strand.
AATTTTTTTTTTAATTTTAGTGGTCGTTAGAGCACCTATTTTGATTGATTAGATAGAGCCAAAAGAAAAATGCGAAATAATTTCAACCAAAGACTAAAAATATAAATAAAGTTCTTATGCAGACAATTTCAATTAAAACTCATCCTTTTATAGCGAAATAAATTAACTTTATTTACTAAAAGAAAGAAAGACATTAAAAAATAATATAAAAGACAATAAATATAGAAAAAATGTTAAAAAAAAATCTAAAAACAGAAATAAAATATGCAACAAATTTCTTTTTATTTTTCATCTTTGTTGAGTATAAAAAATTTGGAAGTTGATCTCCTTTCAAATATTTTTTTCAACTCAAATACTTAGATTATAAGATAATGATATCGTAGAATATTTTTCTTAATTTATATTGTGTGTCGTTTTAAAAAAATTACTAATACTACAAAGTGATATGATATTCGAATTTGAATCTAAATACAATTTTCGTAGTTTGCATTGAGGTTAAGCCAAGTATGATGTCGAGAAAAAACTACTTGGCAGTTTTAAGACAATATATGTAGTGTTATATAATTACAATCAACTAAATTTAACATTTAATGATTTAAAGAACAAAAAATATGTATATATAGGGTATTCAAAATTCAAAATCTGTGGCTAGAGATATCAATAAACTCAAAATGGAGTCATACTGAAATAAAGTTTCACCGGCTAAAGAATCATTCAAATTTTTTGATAGCCAATTAAATTGAATTTTAAATTAAGGATAAAATCTTTACTTGCATCATTATAAATATAATCATTATTTAAATATATATAAAGTTTTAGAAATTAAAATTTCAAAATAGAAATATTTTTTGAAAGATAGTAGCATACAAATAAGAGTTCAAGTCGTAATAAAAGAGTCACGTCTAACCAAAGAATTGTTTATATTATGTCAACCTTTGTGCTTTGCCATAAATACGTTATTATTTCACTTTGTGATAATTTTTAGGTTCCAATGACACCAATGAGAATGGTGCAAAAATAAAATTATCGTTACAAGATTTGAGAAATTATTTGTCTTTTTTCATGTATTGTTTCTTAATTAATATCTAAGGGTTATCTATAATTATCTAGAAGGTTTAAATTTAAGTTTATCTACATATAATTCAAATAACTTAAATATTTAACATGGTTAATATCAAATATCAAAGTAGAGTCATACTGTTACATCCCACATTTTCGTGTGTTAAAGTTTCGTCGTACGTTAATCAACGTAAGTTCGGGAATGAGATTATTTTGAGATTATAAGAATTATTCTATTTCAAACAAGTGATGAATAAATTCGTGAAGGTGAGAGGGTAAGAAAATCGAAGAAAATGAATTTCGTCGAAGTTGGAGATAAAATACGGTCCAAGCTATAATATTCCGTATTTATGGACTAGTTCCATGCAAGGTACCACATGATCATGATACTGAGGTGTATAAGGTGTGCTAAAAAAATGAAAAAATGATGAATATTTTAAGTAATTTGAAATAATTCTTAATTATGTGGATAATTAAGTAATTATAGATTTTCGTGGGAGATTAACCAAATAAATTAAGCTAATTAAGTAATTTTGGACATGCTTAGTAAGCCAAAAATGTGGCAGCAATTCCAACCAAGATCAAAAACACCAAATGTGACTCTTAAAGTGCATACAATAGGTGTCATAATTAAAGGATGAGGTGGCTTCATGTAAAGTGTAAAAGGTCTCTTAAAATAGCAAATTGAGATGCTAGAAGCAACGTTTTCCTTCAACAACATTCATATGAGTATATTACTCAATACTATAGCAACTTATTCAGAATGATTAGCAACGTGAATTCTGCTACAAAAATCATACGAGACTACGTAATATTATGGTAACGGGATTTTGCTATTCTAAGGGAGTACGGTGCAATCTTTCTCAAGAATATCATATGGATTTTCTCCTACTTCGATCCGCCGTTACATGTTATCGCAATTGACATGAGTTGGAAGGATTGTCAAGAGAATCGGCTCAGGTATGTTAAGGCTAAGTCCTTTCTTCATTTTGGTATCATCTCGTAATTACATGTGTTTGATAACGAGGCATAAAGAGAAGTTCATACTCCCGAATTTATATATATTATCCTAATTTCATAAGTTACAGTATTCTCCCTTAGCGGGACTTTATATTCAATTATGTATTGTCTTCTTCTATTAAAGAGAGAATAGGATCTATATACATACAATATTACAGTATTTTCACCACCATCGAGCTATAATCGGTGGGCAGGCTCCTATTGGGAAACCTCTGATCAGAGGGTAAGTTATATACCGAGCCTACTATGGCCGAGTGCCTATGAGCGACCCTGGTTGGCCGAGATAAAGAGCCTAGTATGGCCGAGCGTCCATAAGTGAGCCTACTACGACAGAGAAATTATATATACCGAGCCTTATAAGGTCGGAAAACTATCACTTACTATATTGAGAGAGTTGAGTCACTATCAACATGTGAGCATATCTTCAGATTATCTTTGACTCCCAGTTACTTTCAGTTATTATATTATCAGTTCAATTTCAGCTTTCTGTATATTTCCTTACATACTCAGTACATTATTTCGTACTGATGTCCCTTTTCTGGGGGTGCTTCATTTCATGCGTGCAGGTTCAGACAGAAAGACGGGTAAACCTCCTCATTAGGTGTTTCTTGAGTTCAGCTTGACCGGTAAGCTCCATGCCCTTCGGAGTTGCCGGGTCTAGAGCTTTATTTACATCTTGTGTATATATGTTATGAGTAGGTCGGGGACCTGTTTCGATCACAGTATATCCATAAGTAGAGGCTTGTAGACATATCCTGTCAATTAGTGCAGTATGTTGGGCTTGTAGGCCTTTTATGTATATTTTGTTGGTTTGCCAACCGTAGTAGTTATGATGTCTTTTTCGGCCCAGCTTTACATTAATGTTTAGTCAGCATTTGCAATTGTCTAGCAATGTGGCCCATGGACAAAGTATGACATTATATGTTCAGAGTCCCTTAGTCGCAAGTTGGTACGCAAGGATAGGTGAGGCACCGGGTGCCGGTATCACCTCCCCTTGGTTCGGGGCATGACAAAAGTGGTATCTGAGCAGTTCTATCCTAGGGAATCTACAAGACGTGTCTAGTAGAGTCTTGTTTATGGGTGTTTCATGCACCACACTTATAAGCATGAGGATACAGGGCATTTAGGATTGTCACTCTTTCTTCTTACTCTAGATCGTGTGGTAGAATTCACTTGTAAGAATTCAGATTCCTAAATTCTATTATATTCGTAATACAATGATACCGATATCTAGACAACCGATTGGTAAGGGATTGAATATGGTTGTGGAAGAATTGAGTAAGAGGAACTCAATTTTTCATCATGCTTATGATGAGTAAATGTAAGGTCTCCAGCAAAACATGTGAATACTAAGATGTGTAAGCTTCTTGATAAGGATCCCTAAGACAAGAATATCTATCCACTCTTATGGTAAAAAGGAATAAGAGATTTAGAAGCTAGATACATGTTTTAACAAGTAAAAGAAGCAAGGTGAAGAAGGGCACATCGCACAGTTAATGAAGATTATCAGTATTTACAACTCAGGTAGAGAAATATAAGCATTTTGAGTTACCTTCAATGGTAACATAGGTATGTACAATTGGCCACACCCATCTCAGTTATGCCCTATGGGAGCTAACAGATATAGTTTAAGAGAACGACATAATATCAGGATCCGACTGGGGTCAGAGTAACCTAAAATGATGGATGGATTATCTGCGTTTGTTGACATTTTCGAGGGATATTGCAAATATGCTAATGGATCTCCTTGTGAGAAACCCAGATGGTGCACTCCAGAATAGTACAGCCAGATATGAAAACTGGAATGTTTAAAGACAGGCACTAGAATCCTGGAAGGAATAAATATTATCTTAGTGTGGATCCTATCCCTAGTAGAGCGAGAATGTTAGGCAACCCGAAGAGTCAATGAATAAAGCAAGGGGAGCTAAAAACAAAAGAATGTCTTGTTGAAGTCTTCAAAAGAAAGTGATACGCAGAAATATTAGCAGGGAAATAAGATGAGAGATGAGGAAGCATTATGAGTAAGATGTGATACATGGATGACAACGGTAGATTAGAAAAAAATGACAGTATTATAGAGCCTATAGTCAGGTGAAGGAAGAGATGAGAGGTGATAGTCCTTGAGACCATAAAAGAATATAGGCTATAAAGTCATATCCTCATTTCGAGAAATAAGCATGTGACTCTAACGTGATTACCAGAAGGAAAAGTTAGACCCCAAAGTAATAGTAATAAGTATGGATTAGTGAACAAGATAAACTAAACATGAATTAGGGACTGAGTGGTTTGATAATGGTCGACATCATGAGAATTTCATATTGCATTCCGACGATAATAGAAGAAGATTCATGATAAATTCTGAGAATGGTCATTCAGGAAGACGCTTCCTTAAAGCAAGCAATGTGAACAAAGTTAAGCTTAAGGGATTGTGTGTGCCAGTTACACTAAGTGCCACCCTTGCGAGTAAGGAATTTTGTTATCCTTGGTACAGAAAGATTGCTGCAAGGCGAGTAAGGGCCATCGATGATGTGAAAAGATGCCAAAAATAAAGAGGTAAAACATCTATAGGTAGATCGTCATAGCTCCAACTCTTAGTACTCCCCTAAAGAGGGGAATATGGAGTGATGTGGCATTAAATCAGAATTAAGTGGTTCTAGTAACTATGGAATGGTAAAGGAAGAATGTGATAAAAAATAAAGAGAAAGACATGAGATTGTACTTATTCAAACCTTACAAATATGCTGCGATTTCAAAACATTATGCACACACGACATTAAAAGAAAAAAAGGAAGTAAGGGTTCCTGCCCGAGATGTTATTGGTAGATAAGGAGCCAGTACGAGACGTAAGTTAATGCAACGAAATTAACACAAAAAAAAAAAAAAAAAAATTATGCGGAATATTGATATGAGAATGAGCCAACAAGTAGTTGGTAATTGATTAAGGAAGAGATTATTTATGGCTAAACATGAGGTTACATACGATTCAGCAGATCGTGCAAGATAAACATAGTAAAACCCAATATAGCGAATTCAGCCTCACAGTAATGTCATCATAATACTTGAGAACTATTAAGATAGGATTTGGGGTAGTTAAAGATAATGTATGAGTGTTACGGAGATAAAAAAGAGTGCCACTGAGAAGACAATCAAAATATCAGCTCAGAAGCAACCCTACGAGCACAAGGGCATGAAAGTAAATAAGTAAGGATAATTACAAGTAAGAAAGAACATCAAAAACTCCGCCGGGTAAACCAACCTAAGCACAGTGACCCAAAGAGGAAATGGTCTTGTAACAACAGTCTCATAACAACATTGTACGCACTCCATAAGAAAATGGCACCTACCGTGGCTAATGATCGGGAAGTAAAATCAAAAGTAATAATCGAGATCATAGGAGTTTCACAAAAATTCCAGCATGCATGGGAACTAAGATAAGCTAAGTAGGAACGCAACAAGAGGGCAAAAAGATTAGGAAAAGTAATAGCTTATGTTTAAAGGAAGCTGAGAAGGAACAACAAAAATTATTCTATCAATGATCCAGAGTTAGTTACATTATGAACACACTTAAGGTTTCAGAGTATTATCCATGCAGTATATATGTTGACAAAAGTGGTATCAGCCGTAGAAGACTCCGGTATAAGTTAAAAGAAAGAATTGAGCCCAGGGCATAGAAAAAGGATTGAATTGTTAGAAGATTGTATCATGGATATTCCATAGCAGCCATGGAAGGCAAAAGTAATAACTAATACCATGATCCGCACATCGGAATATAACTTAAGCCTACATAAAGGTTTCTCAGAGGAAAGTGGAACCTAAAGAGATACATCAACTAAGTAAATCAGGAGTTTTATTATTGGACCCAGAAAATTATAGACATAGTGATTGAGAACATTACAGGATCACTCTTAATATCAGAGGTACAATAGAGACAATACAATAGCCATATTTTATACCGGCTCTATGATAAAGCCAGTTAGAGGTGTACCAGCCTCATAAGAAGTTAGTATGAAGCTCTTATCGAATCATGTAAAGAGATGCAAGTATTATAATAGAAGATCAAGTTGTGGATGTGAATTATACCTATGTGGGAGAGAGGCCATGAAAGAGATAGAAGATGTGATGTGAGATTTTAAGGTCAGTAAGGTAAAGGTGAACAACGTACGAGATACTCAAATACAGAAGGTTATGAATAGTCCGTACTTCAGATAAAAGGCTAAAGGCGCTAGGATTTAGTATCCAGGAATGATAGCAGCAGCGTCAGTGGCATATCTTCCAGCCTATTATTTCTTGGTACTGAGAGATCTAGCCAAGAGAGTAAATAAGAGTTAGAGACGATGTGATGTCTCGCTTGATGTTCTAGAATAACATAAGGAAATATATGGTTCAAGCAAGTTGAAGGGAGGTTGCGAGAAGTATCAATGGATATATGTAGGTTGCAAGCTAAAGTATGATAGAGCGACAAGGTTTTAGGAAGACAAGAGTAAGGATAGGAAAGGGTGAGTGAGAAGGTAACGAGAAACAGATGAGTCCTCGGGAATAAGGCCATGAAAACAAGATAGATGATGGATTCTCTAAGTTATAGAAAGCTCAGTATAACCTGAATGAACTCAAAGGAATCTAAGACTAGTAGCATTTGGAAGAGATGGAATGCTGCCCTGGTAGTAGAATAAAGGTATAATTGTGAAAATAAAGGATGACGTTTGAGCCCTCGATTGAGTAATGATTTGAATAGGATTTCATGGGCTGTATGGAATTAAAATAACCAACTAAGGAGAATCACATTGGGATGCTATAAAATACGATTGTTGAAGTACAGTATCGCCCCTAAGGGGATCGGGAAGATCACTTCAAATATTCCTCGATGCAACATAAGCACTAGAGGCAATATATTATGTAAGAAGTTTCAAGTTATCAGTGGTAGATTATAGATCATGTTGAGGTGAAGCAGCAATGGATGGATCAGAGTTACAAAGTATGAGATGAGAGTAGGCCGTCATTCTTAAGATGAACAATGATGAGGAAGCATTAAAGAACTTGGACTTATACATATATGATAAGCAGCGCAAGAGTAACCTGGAGTTTGGTAGCAGGCCTCAGTAACCATAAATCAAAGTAAGAGTTATGGTATAGTATGACCTACCTAGATGAAGTAAAGTCATTTGGATGGATAACCGGGTCTATGAAATAAAATATAACAATATTCGTAAGTTCGAAAAAGTACCTAGCGAAGAACTTTAGTATAGATGCCCAGAGGGACAACTTATTAAGATTTATATATGTTTACAAAGTGAGGCCTAGAGATTGGCTAAAAGCTGGAGGAAAAAGGAGAGAATAGTCGCATAGGCGCACTTACAAAGTCAAAGTCGTACAAGCTACATGATAAAATGTAGCAACACTTACAAGATTGGAAGGATTCCGACCACAAGTCATGGTGTGAGAAAGAGGCCTAAGGAGGGGGGGGGGGGTTCCCCGGCCGTTGGATTTATTCACAGAAAAGTTGGCTAGATGGCAAGAAGAGTATTAAAGTATTCGCAAGAACTATAAGTTATGATAAATGATAATTGCATCAGTCAACATTTGAGGACGAATGTTCCAAAGGTGGGAATGATGTTACATCCCGCATTTTTGTATGTTAAAGTTTTGTCATAAGTTAATCAACGTATGTTCGGAAATGAGATTATTTTGAGATTATAAGTATTATGCTATTTCAAACAAGTGATGAATAAATTCGTGAAGGTGAGGGGGTAAGAAAATCGAAGAAAATGAATTTCGTCGAAGTTGGAGATAAAATACGGTCCAAGCTATAATACCCCGTATTTATGGACTAGTGACACACAAGATACCACATGACCATGATACTGAGATGTATAAGGTGTGCTAAAAAATGATGAATATTTTAAGTAATTTGAGATAATTCTTAATTATGTGGATAATTGGGTAACTGTGGATTTTAGTGGGAGATTAACCAAATAAATTAATCTAATTAAGTAATTTTGGATATGCTTAGTAAGCAAAAAACGTGGCAGCAATAGGAACTGTAACGTCCCGACCAGTCGTTCCGTGAGATTAGCCACGTTTTCATTGCTTCTGCTTTATCATGTGTTTCTTGGCTCAGTTATGTTGTGCGGGGGTCGGTTGGTTCGAGTTCGGAGTGGTCGTGGTGAGAAATGAGACACTTAGTCTCTTAAGTTGGCCTTATGGTGGGAAAAGTCAACCGGAAGTTGACTATTAGGTAAACAACCTCAGAATGCGGATTTTAGGGATAAGATAGCTTCGTTAGGTGATTTTGGAATTAGGAGTGTGTTCGGAATGTGGTTTGGAGGTCCGAAGTAGAATTAAGCTTGAATTGGCAAAATTGAGTTTTGGTAATTTCCGGTCGGCATCGGAAAATTGGCTATCGGGGTCAAAATGGAATTCCAAAAGTTGGAACAGGTTCGGGGCGTCATTTTGGATGTGTGTGCAAATTTTCAGGTCATTCAGACGAGTTTTGGGTAGTTTCGGCATCGTTGGTAATTTTGTAAAGTTTGAAAATCCTTAGGCTTGAATCATGGGTTGATTTGGTGTTTCGATGTTATTTTGGGTGTTCCGAGGGATAGACTAAGTTTGGGTGATCATTTGTGACTTGTGGGTACCATTAGTTGAGGTCCCGAGTGCCTTGGGATGAGTTCGGATGGTTAACGGAGGAGTTTTTGGCCTTAGAAGGTTGCTGGTGTGATCTGTTATGTGATTTTCGCAAAAGCGGATAGGTGGCCGCAAGTGCGGTCACTACAGGTGCGAAGTGGGCATCGCAGGTGCGAAAATGGCTAAGGGGGAGAAGGACCGCAGATGCGGATGATTGGCCGCACCTGCGAAGTCGCAGATGCGGTAGATGAAGCGCAGGTGCGGAGTTGGCCTTTTAATGAAATTTCACAGGTGTGCACCTGGGACCGCATGTGCAGGTTCACAGGTGCGAGAAATGTTATGCAGGTGCGGTGGTCACCGTGCAGAAAGTATAAAAGGATGCCTTCGTGAATTTTCTTATATTTCACCATTTTTGAAGATATGTTTGGAGCTTTTTGAGGGATTTTGAAGAGGGATTCAAGGGAAACGCATTGAGGTAACATTTTTAAACCTAATACTCGATTATATGTTGGTATTTGACTGATTAATCACGAAATTTGTGGGATTTAATGGTGTAATTTGGGGGGATTAGGGCTTGTAAATTGGAGACCTTTAATTGGGGATTTGAGGGGTCATTTGAGGTCCGATTTTAATGTTCTTGGTATGTATAGACTCGTGGGAGGATGAGGATTCTTGTGATGTGATTTTTATCAAATTCCGAGACGTGGGCCCGGGGGTCGGGTTTGGCAAATTTTGGGATTTTGGTTGAATTTGATAATTTTCGAGTGGGCTTCGTTCCTTGGCATATATTAATGATGTAAATCTGATTTTTTGTTGTAAATTTGGAGAAATCAGAGGCCGAGTCTAGAGGCAAAGGCATTGAGGCTAGGATTTAGCCAGTTTTGAGGTAAGTAACGTTTCCAAACTTGGTTATGAGGGTTCGAAACCCCGAACTATATGCTATATGATTATAATTTAGGTGATGCTCATGCCAAGTGACGGGCGTTCGGGCATGCACCGAGTGATTTGTGGCTTGGCTTATCCCATGTCACTATCTAGTGGCTATTTCAGATTTATATCTGCACTTTTATTGATGTGGGTAATGTGAACATGCTAGAAATCATACTAAGTCAAATGCTAGGGCTTCACGCCGAAAATGCTGATACCCGAGTGGTTGTATATTGCTGTCTCCTTATGTGTTTATTTGATTTTGTATACTCAGACCTGTCATAACATATCATTTCATGCCTCAGTGTCGGTAATTGTTGATTTTATATATTTATCATTGTTTCGGGCTAGTTCATGCATCTGTGAGCCCATGTGAGCGAGACTGGAGAGTAATGACTGAGTGAGGCTGAGAGCCTGTTATTGAGACAGTTATGAGATCGCACTTCACACCGCAGTGATACTCTGATCATGCCTTCATTGGTTTGATATAGCGCTTGGGCCAATAGGAGCCCCTCCGAAGTCTTTACACCCCAGTGCGCGCATTGATATTGAGGGATGGATCTTCCCTAGACATGGATCTTGTCCGAAGTTGATGATATGTGGGGGATGGATCGTCCTTGGACATGGATATTTTCAGAGTGTTGTATTCCAGAGATGGATCTTCTCCCTAGGGGCTGGATTGGCCTTTTCCTCAGTACTGAGTGACTACGGTCACCGATGTTTATGCATATCTCCTTGGGAGGCATCGAGGTAGAAGTTAGCGACCGCAACCTCGATTATCTCCTTCTCTATCCACCTGTCATATTTACTTATTTCAGACAACTTTGTGTCGACTCTATATTTTGATATTTTGATGTAGTAGGACATGATTCAGTGACACTAGATCTGAGTTCGGGTTTTCCTTTATTTATGTTATCAGTGATGTTAAAACCTTAAATGCTTTTATAAAAACGAGACTCTTGCTGTAACTATAATGATTTTTTTTGAAAACAACCTTTAGCGATGAAATGTATGGCTTGCCTGATTTCACGATAGGCGCCATCACGACCGAGTATTTGGGGTCGTGACAAGTTGGTATCAGAGCCCTAGGTTATATAGGTCTGGCCAGTCATGAGCAGGATTAGTAGAGTCTTGCAGATCAGTACGGAGACGTCTGTACTCATCTTCGAGAGGCTACAGAACCCTTAGGAAAAATCTCACATTCTTGAATTCTATCGTGCGAATCTGTTTATTCATGGAAATAAAATTCTGTTGTTTTTATTCTCTCACAGATGGTGAGGACTCCCGCTACCGATTAGGGTGACCAGACACCAGCTAGACCAGCAAGAGGTCGAGGCTGTGGTCGAGTCCGTGGCAGAGGGAGGGGTGCAGCCCGCGCAGCAGCCGGGGCAGTACCTATGGATCCTTCTATTGTTCAGGATCAGATCCCCTCTGCAGATGTTCCAGTGGGACCGGCTCAGGCACCGACAGTGCCTATTGTGATTCCAGGTCTTCAGGAGACCCTAGCTCAGATTTTGATGGTGTGCACCAGTCTTGCACAGGCAGTCGCTATGTCTACTACTGCCGCTACTTCTCAGGCCGGAGGAGACACTCAGACTCCAGTTTCCCGGACATCTGAGCAGGTTACCCCGGGGCTTCAGACACCGGGGGCAGCTCCAGCCCAGCCGGTTGCCCCAGCCCAGGATTTTGTGGTACCAGCTTTGGCAGATAATGAGCAACGCAGGTTGGAGAGATTTAGTAGACTTCAGCCTCCGACATTCAGCGGTACTGAGGGCGAGGATGCCCAAGGCTTCTTAGACAAGTGTCATAGGATTCTTCGCACAGTAGGGATATTGGAGGCCAGTAAGGTCCCATTTACTACCTTCCAGTTCTCAGGAGCTGCACTCGCTTGGTGGGAGGCCTATGAGAGGCGTAGAACTGTTGATGCAGCGCCCCTTACCTGGCGTCAGTTCTCCATTCTTTTTTTGGAGAAGTATGTACCGCAGTCCCGCAGAGAGGAGCTGCATAGGGAGTTTGATCAGTTGCATCAGGGGGACATGACCATGATGCAGTATGAGATGAGGTTCTCCGAGTTGGCCCCTCATGTTATTTGGCTAGTTCCCACGGATAGGGAGAGGATCAGGAGGTTCGTTGATGGCCTCACTTATCAGCTTTGGATTTTTCTGACCAAGGAGAGGGTATATGGCGCTTCTTCTGAGGAGGTGGTTGACATTGCCAGAGAGATTGAGTCAGTTCGTCGCTAGGAGCGAGTCGAGAGGGAGGCCAAGAGGCCTCGAGGGTGTGGTAGTTTTGGTGGTGTTCATTCAGGAGGTCAGTCTTAGCACAACAGAGGCCGTTCATTTAGGTCTCCTCAGCCAGTCCGCCCAGCCTATACTGGTGTATCATCGGGGCATGGTCCCCGCAGCTCTCATCCAGGCCATTCATCATTTAGTGATCTTCCAGCCTAGAGTTCATCTCGACCACCATCAGTTCAGGGTTCCTCGGCGCATGGTTCTTCTAGTGGTTATTCTGGTTCTAGGGGTTCCCTTCAGTCCCCATCGTCATTTGCTGAGAGGGGTTGCATTGAGTTTGGTGATCCGGGTCTTATCAAGAGGTTTTGTCCCCGTCTTTCGGGTGGTTCATTCCAGCAGAGGAGCCAGCCTTTAGCTTCAACAAAAATTACTTCACCACCCACCTAGGTAGCTAGGGGTGGGGGCCAGTTATCTAGAGGCCGCCCTAGAGGGGGAGGTCGATCAGGTGGAGGTCAGACTCGATTTTATGCACTTCCATCCAGACTAGATGCTATGGCCTCAGATGCAGTGATTACATGTATTGTTTCAGAATGTCACTGAGATGCTTCGATCTTCTTTGATCCAGGTTCCACGTATTCTTATGTTTCATAATACTTTGCTCATTTTCTGGATATACCTCGTGTGTCCTTAGTTAAATCTGTTCATGTGTCGACCCCGATGGGTGATACTATTTTTGTGGACCGTGTGTACCGGTCGTGTGTGATATCTATCGGGGGTCTGGAGATCCTAGTGGATCTGTTATTGCTTAGCATGTTTGACTTTGACGTGATATTGGGCATGGATTGACTGTCTCCGTGTCATGCTGTTCTAGATTGTCACGTTAAGACCGTGACCTTAGCGATGCCAGGATTTCTGAGGGTTGAGTGGAGAGGTTCGGTTGAGTATGTGCCTAGTAGGATGATTTCTTACCTGAAGGCTCAACGTATGGTAGAGAAAGGGTGTTTATCATATTTGGCTTTTGTGAGGGATGTCAATGCTGAGACTCCCACTATTGATTTTGTTCCTGTGGTCCGTGATTTTTTAGACGTGGTTCCTGCTGACCTGCTAGGCATGACACCTGACAGGGGTATTGATTTGGTGCCGGGCACTCAGCCCATATCTATTCCACCGTATCGTATGGCACCGGCAGAGTTGAAGGAATTGAAAGAGCAGCTTCAGGAACTCCTATATAAAGGGTTCATTCGGCCTAGTGTGTCGCCTTGGGGTGCACTGGTGTTATTTGTAAAGAAGAAAGATGGTTCCATGAGGATGTGTATTGACTACGGGCGGTTGAACAAGGTTACAGTCAAGAATAAGTATCCCTTGCCTCGTATTGATGATTCGTTTGACCAGCTTCAGGGAGCCAGAGTGTTCTCTAAGATTGATTTGAGATCCAGGTATCATCAGCTGAAGATTCGGGATTCTGATATTCCCAAGAAAGCTTTCAGGACTTGTTATGGTCACTATGAGTTTATGGTGATGTCTTTTGGACTGACCAATGCCCCAGCAGCGTTCATGCATTTGATGAACATCGTGTTTCATCCGTATACTTGGATTCTTTTTTTATTGTGTTCATTGATGACATACTGGTATATTCTCGTAGCCAGGAGGAGCACGCTCAGCATTTGAGAGTTGTTTTACAGAGATTGAGGATGGAGAAGCTTTACGCAAAGTTCTCCAAGTGTGAGTTCTGGCTTGGCTTAGTAGCTTTCTTGGGGCACGTGGTGTCCAGTGAAGGTATTCAGGTTGATCCGAAGAAGATAGAGGCGGTGCAGAGTTGGCCCAGACTGTCCTCAACTATGGAGATTAGGAGCTTCCTTGGGTTGGCGGGATATTACCGTCGCTTTGTGGAGGGGTTTTCTTCTATTGCTTATCTCTTGACAAAATTGACCCAGAAGGGTGCTCCGTTCAGGTGGTCAGACGAGTGTGAGGATATATTTTAGAAGCTCAAGGCTGCATTGACCTCAGCTCTAGTGTTAGTATTGCGATCAACTTTAGGTTCTTATACCGTATATTGTAATGCCTCGAGGATAGGCATCGATTGTGTTTTGATGAAGGAGGGTAGGGTGATTGCCTACACCTCGCGCCAGTTGAAGACTTATGAGAAAAATTCCTAGTGCATGATCTCGAGCTAGCAGCCATTATTCACGCCTTGAAGATTTGGCGTCATAATTTGTATGGGGTGCATTGTGAGGTTTTCACAGACCACCGTAGTCTCCAACATCTGTTTAAGCAGAAGGATCTGAATTTGCGTCAGAGGAGATGGATGGAGCTTCTCAAGGACTATGATATCACTATTCTATACCATCCGAGGAAGGCTAATGTAGTGGCTGATGCCTCGAGTCGCAGAGCAGAGAGTTTGGCGAGTCTAGCTTATCTTCCAGCAGCAGAGAGACCATTAGAACTTGATGTTCAGGCCTTAGTAGGCCAGTTAGTGAGATTGGATCTATTAGAGCCCCGCCGAGTATTGGCTTGCGTAGCCTCCAGATCTTCTCTTTGTGATCGTATCAGAGAGCGCCAATATTATGATGACCCACACTTGCTAGTTCTTTAGGACAGGGTCCGACGAGGTGATGCCAAGGATGTAGTTATTGGTGATGATGGGGTTATGAGGATGTAGGGTCGGATTTGTGTGCCCAATGTGGATGGGCTTCGAGAGTTGATTCTAGTTGAGGCCCATAGCTTGCAGTATTCCATCCATCCGCGTGCTGCGAAGATGTATCAGAATCTGAGACAACATTATTGGTGGAGGCAGATGAACAAGGATATTGTTGAGTTTGTAGCTTGGTGTCTCAACTGCCAGCAGGTCAAGTATGAGCACCAGAAGCCAGGTGGGTTGCATCAGAGGTTGGATATTCTGGAGTGGAAGTGGGAGCGTATCACCATGGACTTTGTAGTTGGGCTCCCACAAACTTCGAAGAGGTTCGATGCTATATGGGTCATTGTGGATTTGTTGACCAAGTCCCCGCACTTCATTCTTGTTGGTACTACTTATTCTTCAGAGCGGTTAGCTGAGATTTATATCAGGGAGATTGTCCGGTTGCATGATATTCTAGTTTCTATCATTTCTGACAGAGGTACTCAGTTCATATCTCAGTTTTGGAGGGCCGTGCATAGAGAGTTAGGTACTCAAGTCGAGTTGATCACAACATTTCATCCTCAGATGGATGGGCAATCAGAGTGCACTATTCAGATTCTGGAGGACATGTTGCATGCTTGTGTCATTGATTTCGGGGGTTCCTGGGATCAGTTTATGCCACTCGCGGAGTTTACATATAATAATAGCTATAAATCGAGTATCCAGATGGCTCCGTATGAGGCTTTATATGGTAGGAGGTGTAGATCTCCGGTTGGTTGGTTCGGGCTGGGTAAGGCTAGGCTATTGGGCACAAACTTGGTACAGGATGCGTTGGATAAGGTGAAGTTGATTCAGGAGCAGCATCGCACGATGCAGTCAAGGAAGAAGAGTTATGCAGATCGGAAGGTCCAGGATGTGTCTTTCATGGTTGGGGAGAAGGTTCTACTGAAGGTGTCACCCATGAAGGGTGTTATTCGGGGAAGAGGGGCAAGTTGAGTCCCCGGTTCATTGGGCCTTTTGAGGTGCTTCAGAAAGTTGAAGATATGGCTTAAAGACTTGGTTTGCCACCCAAATTATCGAGTGTTACATGTTTCCATGCTTCGGAAGTATGTTGGTGACCCGTCTCATGTCTTGGATTTCAGCTCGGTTCAACTTGAGGGTGATATTTCATATGAGGTAGAGCCAGTGGCTATTTTGGGTCGTCAGGTCAGAAGGTTGAGGTCTAAGGATATAACTTCAGTAAAGGTGCACTGGAGAGGGCAGTCAGTGGAGGAGGCCACCTGCGAGACTGAGCGGGAGATGCCGAGCAAATATCCTCACTTATTTGAGACTCTAGGTATGTTTCTAAACTCGTTCGAGGACGGACGTTTATTTAAGAGGGGGAGAATGTAACGACCCAACCGGTCGTTCTGTGAGATTAGCCCCGTTTTCCTTGCTTCTGCTTTATCATGTGTTTCTTGGCTCAGTTATGTTGTACGAGGATCTATTGGTTCGGGTTCGGAGTGGTCGTGGTAAGAAATGAGACACTTAGTCTCTTAAGTTGGCCTTATTGTTGGAAAAGTCAACTGGAAGTTGACTATTAGGTAAACGACCTCGGAATGTGGATTTTAGGGATCAGATAGCTTTGTTAGGTGATTTGGGACTTAGGAGTGTGTCGGAATGTGGTTTGGAGGTCCGGAGTAGAATTAGGCTTGAATTGGAGAAATTGAGTTTTTGCAATTTCCGGTCGGCACCGGAAAATTAGCTATCGGGGTCGGAATGGAATTCCGAAAGTTGGAACAGGTTCGTGGCGTCATATTGGATGTGTGTGCAAATTTTCAGGTCATTCAGACGAGTTTTGGGTAGTTTTGGCGTCGTTGGTGATTTTGGAAAGTTTGAAAATCCTTAGGCTTGAATCATGGGTTGATTTGGTGTTTCAGTGTTATTTTGGATTTTCCGAGGGTTCGACTAAGTTCGGGTGATCATTTGTGACTTGTGGGTACCATTAGTTGAGGTCCCAAGAGCCTCGGGATGAGTTCGGATGGTTAACGGAGGAGTTTTTGGCCGTAGAAGGTTGCTGGTGTGATCTGTTCTGTGATTTCTGTAGACGCGGAGGGGTGGCCACAGGTGCGGTCACTGCAGGTGCGAATTGGGCTGCTCAGGTGCGGAAATGGCTAAGGGGGAGAAGGACCGCAGATGCGGATGATTGGCCGCACCTGCGAAGTCGCAGATGCGGTAGATGAAGCGCAGGTGCGGAGTTGGCCGTTTAATGAAATTTCGCAGGTGTGCACCTGGGACTGCAGGTGCGAGAAATGTTCCGCAGGTGCAGTGGTAACTGGGCAGAAAGTATAAAAGGATGCCTTCATGAATTTTATTATATTTAAACATTTTTGAAGACGGGTTTGGAGCTTTTTGAGGGATTTTGAAGAGGGATTCAAGGGAAACACATTGAGGTAACGTTATTGAACCTAATACTCGATTTTATGTTGGTATTTGACTGATTAATCACGAAATTTTTGGGATATAATAGTGTAATTTGGGGGATTAGGGCTTGTAAATTGGAGACTTTTAATTGGGAATTTGAGGGGTCATTTGAGGTCCGATTTTGATGTTCTTGGTATGTATAGACTCGTGGAAGGATGAGGATTCTTGTGATGTGATTTTTATCAAATTCCGAGACGTGGTCTCAGGGGTCGGGTTTGGCAAATTTCGGGATTTTTGGTTGAATTTGATGATTTTCGAGTGGGATTTGTTCCTTGGCATATATTAATCATGTAAATCTGATTTTTTGTAAATTTGGAGCAATCAGAGGCTGAGTCTATAGGCAAAGGCATTGAGGGCTAGGATTTTAGCTGGTTTTGAGGTAAGTAACGTTTCCAAACTTGGTTCTGAGGGTTCGAAACCCCGAACTATATGCTATATGATTATAATTTAGGTGATGCTCATGCCAAGTAACGGGCGTGCAGGCGTACCGAGTGATTTGTGGCCTGGCTCATCCCTTGGCACCGTCTAGTGGCTATTTTGCATTTATATCCGCACTTCCATTGATGTGGTTAATGTGAACATGCTAGAAATCATACTAAGTCAAATGCTAGGCCGATATTTTGGCACTATAGAGCCACAGAAAAAACTCGGCCCGATTCCGACATTTTCGTGTGCCACGGCCCACGCTTCCTGGGGGGGGGGCACGGGCGCCTGGATCCGGATCGCCTGAAACTCGTCCGGACAATAGGAAATGACCTAAGGAACATTGGCCGCCGGCCCGCCATGACCGTTCGCCGATATTTTGGCACTATAGAGCCACAGAAAAAACTCGGCCCGATTTTGACATTTTCGTGTGCCGCGGCCCACGCTTCCTGGGGGGGGGCACGGGCGCCCGGATCCGGATCGCCTGAAACTCGTCCGAACAATAGGAAATGACCTAAGGAACATTGGCCGCTGGCCCGCCATGACCGTTCGCCGATATTTTGGCACTATAGAGCCACAGAAAAAACTCGGCCCGA
>ML370326.1:0-36567 GCA_005239525.1 Nicotiana knightiana
GCTCTGCAATTTTTCACTTAATCATTGTTTAATAACCAATATCCATGTTTCAAGTTTAGCAACATTTCCTTACTGGGTCAACTCCCTTTTCCTATATCACTTATTTAAAACAAATGAAAACCAAACCTTTTCTTTCTAATTAAACTCAAACTTTGTTGTTGTCCAAATTATATTCACAATGGGGCATCATGAATTCATCAGGAACGCACTAACAGAAACCAAACAAAACACATGAAAAGATTCATGACCAAAAGAAATTTTAGGAAAGGTGAGAATGAACCTTCGAATAATCTTTCCAATGTATTGACGAATGAGCCACATATGTACAACAACAAATCATTCGGATCTTGCGGACCATGTACGAAGACCTCGACGAACTTTGGACCTCGAACATGCATAATACTGCTTGGAAGACAAGGGATTTGTTTCCTTGGTGTTTAACTCGACCAAACAAGAGGCTTCAAAGAGGCGGCAGGTCACGAATGGACGCCTCAATCGGAAAACCTCACAGCCTCGAATTCTTTTGATGCGTAGGGATTTATCTTTTTATTAAGAAATCAACTAATTTACATAGTCGCGACCAAAGATTCCAAGTGAAAACACAAAAAAAACCAAAGAAACGACACTTCAAACGTCGACCTCGACTCGCTTCAACCAGAATTGAGAACGACCTCTTCAGCAGTGCCGNAAAGGAAAGACTTCTAAAGAAGAAAGAAATATTTTTTTTGGATTTTTGATTTTATTTGTCTCTTTTTTTCTCTAATGAAAGACTCCTACAAATAAAATATTTTTTTGTATAAAAAAATTCTTTGTTTTTATTTTTCGGGATTTTCTAAAACAAAGACTCCTAAAAAGGAATTAAAGAAAAATATTTTTGAATTTTTTTTTTNACAAAAAAAACCAAAGAAACGACACTTCAAACGTCGACCTCGACTCGCTTCAACCAGAATTGAGAACGACCTCTTCAGCAGTGCCGAACTCGTCGAAAAACCAACAGAGAAGAAACAAGCTAGGCGTTGTCTTGAGAGATGAAACGCACGACTATTTTCAGCTATGTTTTAGCTGATTTATTGGGCTGTTTTGGCATGATTTTGGGGCTATATTTTGGGGAAAATAAAGCTATCTTTCAGAAGTGTTTGCTGCTGATTTTTTTTTGACTATTTTTACTGGTGATTGGGGTAGAGTTGAGCAACAGTTGTTCTCTCAAAAGTGAGAAAGTTGAATAGAGAGGTTTGCTTGTTTTTAGGAGGAGAATAATGAAGAAGAAGAGGAAGGCGAGTGGGGGCTCAGCTAGGGTTAGAAGAGGGAGGGTCTTGTTTGTTTTAATAGGTGAGGGAAGCGGGTCGGGCAGGCGGGTCAGATCGGGTAGGCAGGCGGGTTTTGAGTGGGTTTGAGGGAATTGGGCCATGAAAATTGGCCCAGTGCGAATTTAGCCTTAAAAGCCTTCTCTTCTTTTATGCTTTTTGTAGAATTAGCCACTTTAGACTCAAATTTAATTTAAATCTATCTCTTGGCTAGCCTATGTATTTATTTTATCTAGTTATGGACTAGTGCAACCTACAAATGCAATTTTGATTTTAGAAGATGTATTTGATAATGTAACTAAATCCTAAAAATGCAGTTTAAACCCAAATGGCACGAAATGAAAAAATGAGATAATTTTTTATGATTTTTTCTGTAATTTTAAAGTATTAAACATGCACGAGATACAACTAAATAAATAAAGTTCCTAAATTTATTAAAATTTAATTTTTGATTATTTTTAGGAGTAATTTCCTTGTAGGGCAAAATTTGGGTGTTCACAGTGCGCCTCATGGATTTTGAGACTGGAGTTTTCATGAACAGATTATTTTTGTAGTTGTGAACTACGAGGATGCGAGCAAAGCTAGTAAAGTGTTAGTATATGTCATGATTCAGTCAGTATGAACATTCAGAGAGTTATCTACCTGTTGTGGGTGACCAGAGTTGACTTTTAGTTGTTGGTAGGCCGGTATGGGTGTGTGGTCTACACCGAGTCGGAATTGTTGACTCCGAAATGCTATTGTTGAGGGATGTACCATTTGGTTGTCATTGAGCTTATTCGTATCTTGGAGTGATCTATGAGTCTCCTTTCGGTGTTCAAGGAGTTTTGATCGTCGATTATATATGTGCATATGATGTAGTCCTATCGGAGCTGTATAGCAAGATTGGAGTAAGGTAAGTAATTGGGTGTTGCAGGATTGAGACGTGTTGGTTATGTTCATCCTTTTTCGGGTGGCACGGTATCGTCCGATTTCCCGTGATTATGGCAATACACTTTGAGTAATTGATGTCGAGTTTTGCATGGTTATTGATTTTGAGCAAGGTGGTTTTGAGTGTGGCATGTGGTCCAGCGGTTGGATAGGATCACGTTTTGCAGCTCGGTTAGGTAGAGGTATGATCCTTGGTGTCGGATTTGGGTGATATGGTTTCACGATGTGTATTAGGATTTTAGTATGATGTGGTAATGGTAAGTGTTAGTGATAGGATAGCCCTCTCGTGCGAGTCTTCCTTATTTAATGAATTGAACTCTTGGTATGTGGTTATTGAGTGCACAAGTTGCACAAGTTATGGCTCTGGATGGTATTGATACTGATCAGGCGAATGGTTACTGGTTTATAGGTGTTTCTTTCATCATCGGCAATATATGGAAGTGTTAGAACGAGGCATGGTTTGATAAGAGGGTATGTACCGGCATTGAGTTGTTTGAACAACAATTGTGGTTAGGAGTTATCGCTATGAGTGGTCGAGCCACGCGGTATATTATGTGATTTCATCTTGGGTTACGGATATGGGTTGATACAACGTGTTCAGACTATTTCAGCTTATAGTCATGGAAATTTGAACTTGTAAAGTATTTCAGAAGTGGAAACTTGGTTTTAAGGTCTATGGGTCAGGATTTGATAATGAAATTTCAGTTATGTTGTTTATCGGACATATATGGGGTAAGGTGACATGGGATCACCTCCGAATATGTGCATGGAAGGTTACACAACAAATTTTGGTGGTGTTGGAACATCTCTAGGCACGTTCGAGGACGAACGCATGTTTAAGTGGGGGAGAATTTAACGACCCGGTCTGTCGTTACGTAGAACTTGCATTTTTATTGCTGTCATTGACTTGTCATGGATTGGTTATTCTATTATTGATGTGTTAGAGTCGATAGGCTTGAAATCGGAATGGTTACATGAGAATTCAGTAACTTAGTCTTTAATAGATAGCCTTATAATGGAAAAAAGTCAACTGAGAGTTGACTTATTGGGAAATGACCTCGGAATGCGGATTTTATGGCTCGGATAGCTTTGTTAGGTGATTTGGGACTTAGGAGTGTGTTCGGAATATTTTTGTGATATCCGGTGTGGAATTAGGCTTGAATTGGCGAAAGTTAGTTTTTGACGATTTCCGGACAACAGTAGAAAATAGGCTATCAGGGTCGGAATGGAATTTCGGCAGTTGGAACAGGTTCGTAATGCCATTTTGGATGTGTCTGCAAAATTTCAGGTTAATCAGAGTTGTTTTGGGTAGTTTCGGCATTGTTGGAGGATATTAGAAATTTCAAAGTTCTTAGGTTGGAATCCAATGTAAATTTGGTGTTTTGATGTAAATTTTGGTGTTGTGAGAGTGAAACTAAGTTTGAATGATGTTATAGGATGTGTTGGTAACTTTGGTTGGGGTCCCGAGGGGCTCGGGATTGATATCGGGTGGTTAACGGGCATTTTTGGCCTTAGGAACCTACTGAAAAATCTGGTGTTCTGTTGCGGGTGTCCTTGTACGCGATCGCAGGGATACATTCGCGATCGCGTAATGAAAATTGTGAGGGGCAAAATTTTACTCTCTGCGATAGCATAGGCGTGTTCGCGGTCGTAGAGGTTGAGCAGTGAGATCGCGTGAAGAGTGTTGCGATCGCGTAGGGATAAGGCAGGCACGTGGGGGCGAGGTCAATTGGTCTTCGCGATCGCGTGCATCGTGTGAGGTTGGAATACTGCGAACCGCGATCGCGTGGCTAAGTTTGCGATTGCGGAGAGGAAATCATTGGGCATAATTAATTAATCCTTCTGTGACTTAACCCTTATTTTACACCATTCTTGTACAGGAAAAAGCTTTGGGGACGAATTTTGAAGAGGGAAATCCTTGTTCTTCATAGAGGTAAGTATTTTGATTATTAAAACTCGATCATGGATGATTATAGAACATAAAACCAGCGTAAATTCGTGGAAAAACAGTAGAAAAATGGGATTTTGGGGCTTGAGGATAAGAGACCTTTAGGAGTCGATTTGAGGGGTCAAACGGACTCCAATTTTGGTGTTCTTTATATGAACGGAATCGTGGGAGGATGAAGAACACTTTAATGTAAAAATTTCTGAGTTTCGGGACGCGGGGCCAGGGTCGGGTTTTGACCAATTTCGGGTTTTTGGGTGAATTTTGATATTTTCAATTGGAAATCGTTCCTTAGGCTTATATTGATGATAAAAATCTGAACTTGGTAGATTTGGAGCACTCGGAGGTCGAATTTAGAGGCAAGGGCATTGCGGAGTAGTGTGTTAGCCGGTTTTGAGGTAATTAACTCTTCCAAACTTGGAACTGAGGGTTTGAAACCCCAAACTATTTGATAACTGCTGTTAATTAAGGTGACGCACTTGCCAAGTGACGGGCATGCAGGCGTTTACCGAATATTTGTAGCCTGGCTCATCCCATGGCACTGTCTATTGGTTATCCCAGATTGATATTGTATTGTGAAGGTGGTAATTACCTGAAACGAAATAGAAATCATGCTAAGTATAAATGTTAAGGCTTCACGCCGATGTGTTTAGACCGGAATGGTCGATTATTGCTGTCTCTATCTGTGATTATTGCTTTCATGTACTCAGTCCTGTTATAGTATATGTTTCATGCCTGAGTCTCGTAAGTTGCTAGTTTATTTATATTATCATTGGTTTGGGCTGCATTGCATATGTTACAGCATTCTAAGTGAGACTGGAAGGTACTGACTGAGTGAGGCTTATAGCCTAGTTTGAGACAGTTATGAGGTCGGACTGCACACCGCAGCGATCCTGAAATCATGCCTTCGTTGGCTTGATATAGCGCTTGGGCTGAAAGGAGCCCCTCCGGAGTCTATACACCCTAGTGAGCGCACAGATATTCCGGAGATTGATTTCTCCGTGGTTGTTATGTTTCGGAGATGGATTTCTCCGTGGTTGTTATGTTCCGGAGATGGATTTCTCCGTGGTTATTATGTTCCGGAGATGGATTTCTCCGTGGGGGATGGATCGGCCGTTTTCCTCAGTACTTAGTTAATGTGTCACTTGTGTTTATGTAATATCCGAGATGGACTTCCCTGGGCCTGAAGGCCGTATTCTACTACTGAGTGGACCACCTTGTGAGAGCTCGATTAATGAGTACACATCATTCATGATTCTATTTGCATTCATGTTAGTATGCAGGGTTACAGACATATCTTGATACATCGTATTTATTTCCTGATATATTACTTTCATGTCCAATTTATATACTGTTGTTTGAATTGTCGGAGATTTAGTCCGTCACTACCTCTTAGCCCGTAGTTTGGTTTTGTTACTACTGAGTTGGTGTACTCACGTTACCCCTGCACCTTGTGTACAGATCCAGGTACATAGGAGTTCAGCTCGGGCCAAGGAGCGCATCAATTTCATCAGAGTTGACGAGGTAGCAGATGGCGACCGCGATCTCGTCTTCTCTTTCCTTTCTACCTGTCGTATTTATTTTCAGACTATGTTAGTCATTTTGTTTGATTTTATTTAGTATTAGCAGCTCATGACTGTGTGACACTGGATCCGGGAATTGTAGGATTTGGTCTTTCGAATTTTATAAATTGGTTTTCCCAAAATACTGGATTTATTATTATTTTCATTGATTTCAGAATTTGTTAAAAAGGGGCTTTTTATGAGAATTGTATTTAGTTAGATAAAATGGGTGGCTTGCCTGGTTCCACGACAGGCGCCGTCACGACTCCGGAAATGGATCGTGACAGGGAAGGACCCGGATAGCACTTGGGATCTCATGGGCATCCAGTGGAGCACACAAAAAATAATATGGGCCCTAAATTGGGACACCAAAGTGGAGGCCTAAATCGTACAAGTGATATGGACCCCACAAACACACACACACTCCTACAAAAGATATCTCTCTCAGAAAGGAAAAGGGAATGGAACCCATACCAAATACTAACTTTCTTCCCCCTAAATCTAGCTCTCGCCCAGAGTCTGAGAGCATCTCTTTTATGTAAATGGAAGCTCGGACAACCCATTTCCAATCACAAGTGGGCCAAGTTTCATCTTCGATGCTCCAACCCAACTATCCACCAATACCACGCACACACAAACCTCTATGACAACTCCTTCGATTATGCCTCACCCAGTAAAGGCAATCGAGTGCCTTCTCAAAATAAAGTCACCCCTCTGATTAGTGAGGTGACACTGGTTTTCAATCCTCCAAGATTGAGTAAAGATCACAAATCCCCAACACGAAACGCAACACTCATGAAATGGGTTATATTCATAGTGCGGAGAGGGTTTTAATTCCCTCAAACATAACCGACGGAGAAACCAAAGAGAACGCCGCCAATAGAGAACCAAAGTACCCACACCCCTCTTGATATCCTCCATATCACTTCCACTGGAGCACAAACTGGAATCGTGGCTTAAAATGGCGCTACAGGTACATCCCAAGCATAGCAAATGATGATAGAGTCAGCCCCGGTAGCAATCAATATCCAAAATCCATGCTACTTAGCGTGCTTAGCTCCACTAGGGCCTGGCCAATTTTAGCCACCAACTGTGGATGTCAACTTTTCTTCATGCCCAATACACGGGGACCCAACAACCCTTATAAATGTACGAGATTAACAGCCTAATGGACCAGCTGTTAATACCCAATTTTTCTCATATATATTTTAAAAAAGCATATATTTTCAAAATAATGCATGAGCATCAATTAGTATTTTTCCATAATTTTCTGTAATTTAAAAATATTTTTAATTTGTTTATTCCATCATTTTATTATCTAAATAATTACTAATTGCATCAAAAATAATTTTATAATAATTTTATTTATTAATTTTATTATTTTATATTTATATTAAGCTTTAATTATTTTATGCATAATTACATTTACATCTTTAGTTTATAATTGCAATAACTTTGCAATAATAGCCCATGTGTGCATAATTACTTTATTTTACACGAAACTGACTATTTATATTTTTATAATATTAAGTAATTATTTTAAATCATTTTCATACACAAATAAAATTCTCATCATTTCTTAACTATTTTTATAAATTATTTTATTAAATTAAGTGGATATTTAAAATATAGCCTCTTTCAATTGAATTTTCGGACCCCAGCCGAACAACTATCAGCCTAATTAAACCAACCCATAACCCAGTACCAAAATCCAATTATTATAACCCATATCCATAACCCGCCCTAACCAGATTTAATCATGGTCGTTGATCTCAGAAGATCAACGGTCCAGGATTCACCTTCCATTTTTAATTACACCCCAACCTAAACCTTACCCCCATTTTCCAAAACCCACCGCCCTTCGATCCCTTTCCTCCCTCTCTTCTCTCTCACCCCCTTCTAACCCTAGCCCGCCGTCACTGATATTCCCTTGATTCATGGAGTTCTCATTCGATTTCAGGCCTTATCCGGCCTCATCTCTCTACTGATATTATGATTTTCATGTTACTTGAGGAATCTCAAGAGACTCAAACCCAAAATTTGTTCAAAGTCTCTCATTTTCTCGGCTAATCCGTCTATGTTCACTCTGATGTCTATGAGTACTAATATCTTCGTGTTTTATGGCTTCAAATCTCTGGTTCGAACGAGATTTTGATTCACCTATGCTTATTTTCATGAACTTAGTTATTTTTGGTTGAATCTGTTAGATCTCTTTAGATCTAAAGCGATTTTGAGTTTGTTTAAATCTTTTCCTTGAAGTTTTCTGTTTTTTGATATTTATTGTTAACCGATTTTATTTTCCCTAAAAGTTAGGGTTCTGGTTCTAAAGAGATTTCTACAAAAATGTTTTAAGCATTCAAGTATTTTCACCTTTACTTTTATTTGCTTTTTCAACTGATATTTTTTTACTTAAGCCCCATAAATCCGTCTTTGTAGTTCCTAGGGTTTCGATTATTTCTCTACTTATCTTACTACTCTTACCCGTTGCTTTAGCTTTGTCAATTAACGTGTTAATTGGTTTATTCTCCTAAATTAGTGTTCGAAATTGTGCTTTCCTTTAATACCGATATTTCCTTATTGGATTTTTACTTGTTCTTTCCTTATGTGTTATTAATAATTGGTGATATTTTTCTTATTTCCTTTACTGGCCCGATTTCTGTGCTTTGCCGACTTATAATTGATCTTTGGACTTACTGCTTACCTTATTTAACCTTAAACTTGTCTGCTGATTGATTTCGTGGGGGATTTTCCTAGATTTAAGTGATACTTATGTGACACTGTCCTATTAATTGATTTGTGTTAACACTAATTGATTGATTAATTGATTTTTTCATACCTTATTTGTGTGTAATTAGTTTCATACCTTATTTGGTTTTAGTCTATTGTATGCTATAAAAGCCTTTCATTGTTCTGATTTCAAAAGACCTACCTACTGACTAAGAGACTTACACTGAGACTCTTACACTCACACACATGCTTTATAACTTCTTTATTGAGCAACTTTTACAATTCAAAAAATCTCTCGAAGCTGTCTGTTCTCTCATAAACTTGAGTTCTTTATATCACTCTGATTTGCTGCACTGTTTAGCCGGCTGAAAGCCAAGGCTAGACTCTCTAGATTCCAATTGCCATCACATTCGTGTTTACTTTCTTCCTAACTGGTATGCCTTAACTCCTATTATATTGTTCTGTTCTATATGTTTATGTGGTTAGCTTATTTCATACCTCAACATGCTTCTGTTTGATATATGATTCTTGTCTATTTCTTTCTCAACTGTTATGCTTTAGTTCTGTTATCTTGTTCTGTTCCATGTGCTTATGTGATTAGTTTATTTCAAACCTCGATATGCTTGTTTGCCATATGGTTCCTATTTATTTAACTGGCATGCTTTAATTCCTATTAACCTACTTTATTCTATGTGCTTATTTGGATAGTCATTTCAATTCTCAGCATGCTTGATATATGCTTATCTGATTCCAATTAATGATACTTGCTAAACTGAGTTATTCACAATAATGTGAAACCTTGTTTGATTGAGTTGTATGTTCCTTGTTCTGAGCATGACTAAATATTGTAAGCATGTAGTTAACGTGTGGCCTATTCTGTTTATAATTCAAGTATCCCTGCTCTTTTGTGATTACTTTAAATAGTGGTATGGGCATTTAGTCTGAACAAATACCAACCTGCTTGAGCCATGTGCTGAATATGACATCTGTTTGTTCTAGGTGGAGTTCTGTTTGCAGTCCTGTAGTTTGAATCTATTTACTCCTGAAATTAAACTGTTTTTTCCAAAACTGTCCCCTTAACCTTTATGTACTATTTTTAAACTTCTACTCTATGTTATTTAGGTTCTTACCACCCCCAGTGTGAGCACTGCCTAGGGTCCTTGAGACTCCTCCGAACTCTGACACATTGGGGCTGGTCTTCCAATCTTTTACAAACTGTTGTTCTGTGTAAGGTTCTGTTGTGAGCATTGCCCGGGGTCCCTGAGGCCCTTGGGAACTTCGACACACCAGAAGCCCAATTTTTTGTATCATCGATGGACCACCATTATGCTTCAGATCTGCTTTGCTTGAAGGCCTGGTTCCCAGGTTTATATAGGGCCTGCCAAGGCTCCCTATAGTGTAATGAATGTTGCTATGTAATTTATTCAGTATGGGTTTTAATGATGTAATAATCTATGTAATAAATAGATCTGCGGCTTATTAGTAAAAGCTGGGGGTTTTCTATATCTTTGTTTAAAAACTCGGGTAGAAATCCTGCCTATAGGTCTATTGTATTGATTATGAGAATGTTACTACTCGTTTAGAGATCCTGCCTATAGGGTTTTTCTGACTATGTGTGACTCTGCATTTTCCATTTTTTGGCATACTAGAGACCCTGCCTATGGGTCTTGTATTAATTCTGCATTAGAAATCCATGTTCATAGAATCTACACATATTTTCAATCTCAACGTGCATTAGTGATCATGCGTATAGGATCTTATTTGTGTAAATTAATAAACTTTCCAGGCAACTTGTTTAAAATTCTTCCCACATGTGATTAATAAATATGATGCCTATAGGAGATATAAAAACCAGTTTTCTCCAATTTAGATACCATATCCATAGGAATAAAAGAAATCATGTCTATAGGATTTGAACTAATAGATATCATGCCTATAGGGTAAATCAGTTTGTAAACTTAGATGTGATGACCCAAAGGGTCATCACCTATTTTTTATTAGCTATTCCGTACTTTGGAGGCCTTGAAAACCTCATCTGTAGTTGCCTCAATTTGCGTGCACAGTCCGGGCGCGTAGCCGGACAACATAAATATGAAATTATGTGAAAAATACTAAGATTTGATATTAAAATGAATAAATTTGACTCCGGTCAATATTTTGGGTAAGCGGATCCGGACCCGTGATTTGACGACCCCGGAGGGTCCGTAGGAAAATATGTGACTTGGGCGTATGCCCGGAATCGAATTCCAAGGTCCCAAGCCCGAGAAATGAATATTAGAGTAAAATTTTTTTCTGAAAATATTTATGGAAATTTAAAATGAGATCTGATTAGAAAGTGATGATATCGGGCCCGTATTTTGGTTCCGGCGCCCGGTACAGGTCTTATATATGGTTGAAGCGCTTTTTGTAAAGTTTGGTTGAAAACGGATTCCGTTTGACGTGTTTCTGACTTGAAATGGGAAATTTGATGTTTTATGAAATTTGACAGAATTCATGGATTTTGAGGTTTAGTTCTATGTATATGATGTTATATTGGCGATTTGATCGCACAGTTAAGTTCGTAGGATGTTGTTGAGTCAGTGCATGTGATTTGTTAGGAGCCCCGAGGGGTCGGGAGTGTTTCAGAGGAGTCTCGGAGTGATTTTGAACTTAGGAAAATTTATGGTTTTTGCTTCAGCTGTTGCAGGTCCCTTTTGTTCTTCGCGATCGCGAAGCCTCTTCCGCGATCATGAAGCTTTAAGTTTTCCTTCATCGCGTTCGCTTCCCTTCCCTCGCGATCGCGTAGGGTTAATTGACCCTAAGGGCTCAACCCTCTTTTCCCCTTCGCGTTCACGTACAATTGACCGCGATCGCGTAGCTTTACAAGTCTCCTTCATCGCGTTCGCGTAAGTCAACTTCTGGACCCCAATTTTTTTTACTCTTCGCGATCGCGTCCTCCCTTCCGCGATCATGAAGGTCTGTCCAGTCTACTCTCCGCGATCGCAAACCCATTCCCGTGATCGCGATGCACAATTTTGCCCAGTGGTATATAAATATTTCCAGAACCAGTAGCTACGGGATTCACTTAGAAAATAACGAACTTCTTCTTCTCCAAAGCCCTTAGGCATCCATTGAAGCCATCCCTCATTAAAACTTCTTGGGTTAGTAAATTTTAACTCATTTCCTTCATTTTTCATCTATAATTAATGAATTCCTAAGCCTAAAACATGCAAATTACAGTAGAAAATCTGGAATTTGGGTAGAGTTAGGCCCCTTTTGAATTTTCTTGATTAAGACCTCATTTTGGGGTCGAATTTGAAAACAAATTATATATTCGGGCTCGTGGGTGAATGGGTGACATGGTTTTGGTCCGAGCCTTGTGTTTGGACCAAGGGGGCCCGGGGTCGAATTTTGATAATTTTGGAGGAATGTTAGGAAATGGATAATTAGGCCATGTAATTGAATCATTGAATCCTTATTGATATACTTGAGATGATTATGTCTAGATAATGTCATTCCGGAGTTGAATTCTAAAGGAAAAGTGGTGTTAGAGGGTTGATTGCTATACTTTGGACCCGAGGTAAGTGTTTGGCCTAACCTTAGCTTGAGGGAAAAGGAGTTGAGTGTCTATGGGTGTCTATATTCTTGATTCCCCATGTGAATTATTATTATCTTCTATTCATGGGTCTCGAAAATACGTATGTTGGTAAAGTTTATTTCATGATATTAATCAGAGGCATAATGGCCTTATGACGTACCGAGAGATTTTATTGACGTATTTCATATGCATTTCATGCATTTACATATGCACATTGACCCATGACCAGATGGCGTTATATACGCGTATATATGTAAATATATGTATATGGGATATGGGAAAAGGTTACGGCGTTATATACGCACCACCACCTGATCAGCTGGTATATGATGATGATGTTGCCCACAGTGGCTGAAATATGGTTCAAACAGCGTTATATACGCGTATATATGTATGTATATTCAAATGGAATTATATACGCGTATATATATATATGTATATATATGTATATAGGAAAGGTTATGGCGTTATATACGCACCACCACCTGATCAGCTGGTATACGATGATGATTTTGCCCACAGTGGCTGATATGATATGATGGGATGCCCTCATATGCCGATGATGTTATGAAACATGTACCTATGCACGACATGACATTCATATGCATATGCATGACGCTAAAAGTAATTTATGATTTACAAAGCTATTCAGGCTTACAGGTTGAGTCATGTGCTCTATATTTCTTCCACGTCTCTTATGTACTTATTTATGTGCCTTACATACTCGGTACATTATTCGTACTGACATTCCTTTTTCCTGAGGACGCTGCATTTCATGCCCGTAGGTCCCGATAGACAGGTCGAGAGCCCTCCAAGTAGGCTATCAGCTCATCAGAAGATGTTGGTGCGCTCCATTTGCTTCAGAGTCGCTTGTTTGGTTAGTAATTTAAACGGGTATTGTTTGGTATGGCGCGACTCTATCCCGACCTTTATGACATTTATGTACTCTTACAGGCTTGTAGACATGTCGTATACGTGAAAGATTGTACGGCCTTGTCGGCCTATGTTTTGAGTTTGTAAATGATTATGTTGACCTATTAGGCCCGTATGTCACGTGTATATGATAATGTAATAAGAAAGATATGTTATGTTGGTACTTGGTCGAGTATGGTATCGGGTGCCCGTCACATCCCATCGGTTTGGGTCGTGACAAAAATGGTATCAGAGCAGTTCTGTCCTAGGGAGTCTACAAGCCGTGTCTAGTAGAGTGTTGTTTATGGGTGTGTCGTGCACCACACTTATAAGCAGGAGGCTACAGGGCATTTAGGATTGTCACTCTTTC
Organism: Nicotiana knightiana; assembly: GCA_005239525.1. Taxonomy (NCBI): domain Eukaryota; kingdom Viridiplantae; phylum Streptophyta; class Magnoliopsida; order Solanales; family Solanaceae; genus Nicotiana; species Nicotiana knightiana. The sequence goes on from ML370326.1 coordinate 13,325, forward strand.
TTCTTACTCTAGATCGTGTGGTAGAGCTCACTTATAAGAATTCAAATTTCGAAATTCTATTCTATTCGTAATAAGACGATACCTATATCCGGAAAGAAGGTTGGAAAGAGAGATAGTTGAGAAAAAGCTGAGTCAGAGGAATTGAATTTTTGTATGATGCCTACGATAAGTAAATGTGAGGTTTTTAGCAGATCATGGGTGTACTGAAAGGTGTAAGCTTCCTGATAAGAAGCCTTAAGGAAAGAACGCCTATCCATCTTTATGGTGAAGGACAATGAGAGATTAAGAAGGTAAGTACAAGTTTCAGTAAGTAAAAAGAGCAAGGTGAAAAAGGGTACGAGGTACCCAGTTAATGAAGGTTAACAACATTTATAATTGAGGCAGAGAAACATAAGCTTTTTGAGTTATATTCAATAGTAACAGAGGTATATATAATTGGTCGCACCCATTCCAGACATACCCAGTTAATGAAGGTTAACAACATTTATAATTGGTCGTGAGAATTTCAGATCGCATTCCGGCAATAATAGAATGGACAACAGAAGAAGATCCATGATGAATTCAGAGAATGGTCATTCAGGGAGACGCTTCCCTAAAGCAATCAATATGAGCAAAGTTAAGCTTAAGGGACTGTATGTGCTAGATACACTAAGTCTAACCAACGTGAGTGAGGAATTTTGTTATCCTTGGTACAAAAGGATTACCACAAGGCGAGTAAGGATCATTGATGATGTGAAAGGACGCCAAAGATGAAGAGGAAAAACATCTATAGGCAGGTCGTCATAGCTTCAAGTCTTAGTACTCCCCTAAAGGGGGGAATATGTAATATAAAGGAAGAATTCGATAAAAATAAGAAAGGGATGAGATTGCACTTATCCAAATGTTACAGATATGCCATGATTCCAGAACATTATGTAAGCACAACATCGAGAAAAAAAATTAAAAAAAAATAATAAGGGTTCCTGCCCGAGATGTTATTGAGAGATAAGGAGACAGTATGTGAGGTAAGTTAAGATAAGGAAATAACCCAAGAAATATTTTACGGGATATTGATATGAGAATGGGCCAATGAGTAATTAGTAGCTGATTCAGTAAGAGCCTAGTCATGGCTAGACAAAAGGTTACCGACAAATCAATAGATCGTGCAAGTAAATATAGTGAACCTCAACATGGGGAATTCAGTCTCGCAGATATGACATCATAACCCTTGAGAAATATTCATATAGGAGTTGGGGTAGTTAAAGGTATCGTATGGGTATTACAAAAATAAAAGAAAATGCCACTAGGAAGACAGTCAAAACTTCAGTTCAGAAGCAATCGCACGAACACAAGTGCACAGAGGTATGTAACTACGGACATTTATAGGTGAGTAAGAACATCGAAAAATTCTTCGGGTATACAATTTAACGATCTCGCAACATTACAAGAGTCAGATGGTCCTCCCTAAGTACTAAAATGAAAGACTAGCGGAGAAGTAAGGAGGAAGGCTTCAACCTAAGCTCAGTGACCTAAAGATGAAGTGATCTTAACAATAGTCTCACAACAACACTATATGCACTCCATAAGGAAGTTGAACCTACCGTGGCTACTGAACGGGAAGTAAGAAATTAAAAGTAATATTTGAGATCATATTTGTTGCACGAAAACTCTGGCATGTGTGGGTACTAATATAAGCTAAGTATGGACGCAACAAGGGGACAGAAAGACCAGGAAATTAATAGCATACATTGAAAGAAAGCTAAGATGGAACGAAAGAAATTATCCGATAAATGATCCAGAGTTGGTTACGTCATGAACACACTTAAGGGTTTGGAGTTTTATATATGTAGCATATACAGTAATAGGAGACTCTGGTATAAGTTAAAAGAAAGAATTGAGTCTAGGTCATAGACACGTGATTGAATTGTTAGATGATGGTATCACGGATATTACATAGCGTCCATGAAAGAATAAAGTAATAACTAATACCATGAGCCGCAGATCGGAAGATAGCTTAAGCCTACATAAAGGCTGATCAGAAGGAAGAGGAAACTAAAGAGTTACATCAATGCAGTAGATCAGGAGTTTGATTATTGGACCTAAAAAAAAATTATAGACATCGTGATTGAGAACATTGCAGAATCACTTTTAGCATCAGAGGTACAAGATACATAGTACAACAACCATATTCTATAATGGCCCTACGTTAGAGCTAGTTAGTAAAGTACCAGCCTCATAAAAAGCCAGTATGATTCCTCCCCCCCCCCCCGATTATGTATGCACCAAAGGGGAAAGTTTTATAATAGAGCTTCAAGTTGTGGGTGTGAATTATACCTATGTGGAAGGGAGGTCATAAAAGAGATAGAATATATGATGCGAGATTTTAAGGTAAGTAAGGTAAAGGTGAACAACGTATGAGATACCCAAATGTAGAAGGTTGTGAATAGTTCATACTTCGGATAGAAGGCTAGAAGCGTGGGGATTCAATATCCAGGAATAATAGCGGCATCGTCAGTGGTATGTCTTCAAGCCTATGGTTTCTAGGTATCGAAAATCCTGACTAAGAGAATAAATAAGAGTTAGAGATGATGTGATGTCTCGCTTGGTGTTCCCAAAATGACATAAGGAAATCTATGATGCAAGCAAGTTGAAAGGTTGCAAGTAATATAAATAGAGATGTGTAGGTCGCAAGCTATAACAAAATGGATAAGTCCTCAAGATTAAGCCCATGAAAACAAGCAGAGCACACGGTTTCTCTAAGTTATACAAAGCTCACTGTACCCTAAATGAGCTCAAAGGAGTCTAAGACTAATAACATTTAGAAGAGATGGAATGCTGCCCTGTTATTAGAATGCGGGTGCAATTATTGTAGACAAAGGATGACGTTTGGGCCTTCGATTGAGTAATGATCTGACAAAGAAAAGAAAGGGATATCATGAATTGGACAGGATTAAAATACCCACACAAGGTGAATCACATTGGGATGTTGTGAGATATGGTTATGAAAGCTTGGTATCACCCCAGGCGGATCAGTCTAATCATTTCAGATGTTTCGCGATGAGACGTGCCCTAGCAACAATGTTACATAAGGGGTCAAGTTATCGATATAAAGGTGAATCAATAATGGATGGATAAAAGTTACAAGTATGAGATGAGATTGGACCATCATTCTTAAGATGAACAGTGATGAAAAAAAACACTAAAGGACTTAGTTTATGCTTATAGGATAAGCAATGACAGTAAGCTAAAATTTGGTAGCAGACGTCAGCAATGATGAATCGAAGTAAGAGTTATGGTATAGTAAGACCTAGATTGATCCAGTAAAGTCATACAGATGGATAAACGGGTCTATAAAATAAGATATAGCAATATTCGCAAGTTCTACAAAGTACCGAGCGTAGAACTTCAGTACACCTATAGATGCCCAGAGAGGCATCCTATTAAGCCTTGTATATGTTTACAAAGTAAGGCCGAGAGATTGGCTAAAAGCAATTGGGAAAAGGAGAGAAGAGTCGCAAAGGCACACTTACAAGGTCAGTATCGTAGAAGCTGCATGATGGAAGGTAGCAACAGTTACAATATTGGAAGGAATTCGATAACAAGTCATGGCGTAGGAAAGAGGCCTAAAGGGGGGAATGCCCTGGCCTTTGGACTTATTCACAGAACAGTTGCCTAGATGGCAAGAGGACTACTAAAGTATTCGCAAGATCTATGGGATATGAGAATGATAAGCGCATCAGTAAACATTCGAGGAAGAATGTTCCAAAGGGGGGAATGATGTTACACCCCATATTTTCGTACATGAAAATACGCCATAAATAAATTAATTAATGAAAGCTCGGAAGTGAGATGTCACGTCCCACATTTTTGTACGCTGAAGTCTCATCATAAGTTAATCGACGTGACTTGGGGAACGAGATTTATTTGAGATATAAGTATCACTCTATTTCAAACAAGGAATGAGTAAATTCGTGAAGGTGAGGAGAAGCAAGTCAAAGAAAATGAATTTTTGTCCAAGTTTGGCATGTTGGGACAAAATTCGGGCCGAGCTAAAATACCTTGTATTTATGGACTAGTACCATACAAGGTACCACATGACCATGATAGTAAGGTGTATAAGGTATGTTAAAAAATAGTAGTATTTTAAGTAAGTTGAGATAATTTTTAATTATGCGGGTAATTGGTTAATTACCGAGTATCGAGACATTACCTAATTAATTGGGGATATATTGGATAAGTATTTAACAAGTATGAGATGGAATCCCCTCCTTTAATTTAAAATGACTCATAAGTCATTACTAACATGTGGCATGATATGGGAATATGAGTCACCTTAGACATTCTTTTAAAATCCTTACAATTCAATTACAATCCAAAATAATAAACGTTATTCAGAACTTTACAATTCAAGCATACATAGAAACCTTATGAACCAAGAAACGCAAGACTTCATCAATTCAAATCACAGTGAGGTTTTGCAATTATAACGGAGTACGATGCAATTCTTCTCAAGAATACCATACAAATTTTTCCCTATTCCGATCTCGCCGTTACGTTTTGTTGCAATTAACGTATGTCAAAGGGATTGCCAAGAGAATCGACTCAGGTATGTTAAAGCTATCCCTTCTTTCTTTTGGCATGGTCCAAATTATACGGAAGAAAAGACTAAACTCATGGTTTCCATAAATTACTCTATTCATAGAAATACTAGGGGTGTCTATATTCTTGATTCCTCATGTGAATTAATATTATCTTCTGTTCATGGGTCTCGAAAATACGTATGTTGGTAAAGTTTATTTCATGATATTAATCAGAGGCATAATGGCCTTTTGACATACCGAGAGATTTTATTGACGTATTTCATATGCATTTCATGCATTTACATACGCACATTGACTCATGACCAGATGGCATTATATACGCGTATATATGTAAATATATGTATATGGGATATGGGAAAAGGTTACGGCGTTATATACGCACCACCACCTGATCAGCTGGTATATGATGATGATGTTGCCCACCGTGGCTGAAATATGGTTCAAACGACGTTATATACGGGTATATATGTATGTATATTCACACGGCATTATATACGCGTATATATGTATGTATATATATGTATATGGGATATGGGAAAGGTTATGGCGTTATATACGCACCACCACCTGATCAGCTGGTATACGATGATGATTTTGCCCACAATGGCCGATATGATATGATGGGATGCCCTCAGAGGCTGATGATGTTATGAAACATGTACCTATGCACGACATGACATTCATATGCATATGCATGACGCTAAAAGTAATTTATGATTTACAAAGCTATTCAGGCTTACAGGTTGAGTCATGTGCTCTATATTTCTTCTATGTCTCTTATGTACTTATTTATGTGCCTTACATACTCGGTACATTATTCGTATTGACATCCTTTTTGCCTGGGGATGCTGCATTTTATGCCCGCAGGTCCCGATAGACAGGTCGAGAGCCCTCCAAGTAGGCTATCAGCTCAGCGGAAGATGTTGTTGTGTTCTATTTGCTTCGGAGTCGCTTGTTTGGTTAGTATGATCTAGACGGGTATTGTTTGGTATGGCGGGACTCTATCCCGACCTTTATGACATTTATGTACTCTTAGAGGCTTGTAGACATATGTCGTATACGTGAAAGATTGTACGGCCTTGTCGGCCTATGTTTTGAGTTTGTAAATGATTATGTTGGCCTATTAGGCCCGTATGTCACGTGTATATGATAATGTAATAAGAAAGATACGTTACGTTGGTACTCGATCGAGTAAGGTATTGGGTGCCCGTCGCAACCCATTGGTTTGGGTCGTGACACAAATGGAGTCCGATTTGATGAATTTTATATGGTTAGACTCAGAAGAGGACGAGGATTATTATTTTTTCATTTTTGTTTGATTTCGAGACGTGGGCTCCGGGGCCGAATTTTGACCGATTTCGAATTTTTGGCATATTTTATAGTTTTTACTGTGGAATTAGATTCTTTAGAATATGTTGATGGTATTGATCTGATTATGGTTAGATTCGGAGCTTTTGGAGACCGAGTCGAGGGACGAGGACATCCCGAAGTAGGATTTTTACGCGGTTAAGGTAAGTAACAGTTTTAACTCTGGCGTTGAGGGTATAAACCCGGAGAAATTGATATCATGTGATTGTTTGGTGGTGATACCCACTCTAGGTGACGGGCGTGTGAGTGTGCACCGCGAGGGATTGAGACTTGGTCCATCCTGTGAGGCTGTGAGGCCTGATAGCTATTATCTGTGGTTATGTGTTTACTTGTTGAACTTGTTTGCCTTCATGTTAGAGGTCATGTTCAGGCTTCATTCATGCTCACGTTATTTGTACTCAGTCATAGAAATTATTGTACATGTTTACCTCAGTCTCTATTATGTTGCTGATGTGTTGTGATACTTGATGTAGGTTGTGTCCCCTTATTTGTGGTGCATTGTGAGGATAGTGAGGTACATGATTGAGTGAGATATGATGACCTGATTGTGAGGATATTAATACCATAGCGCGTGAGTTGTCCATGTAGCAGATGAGTTGACCGTGCGGGTCCAGGTATTGTCCGCGTAGCACGTGAGTTGTCCGCGTAGCACATGAGTTGACCGTGCGGATCCATGTATTTATACGATGGCCTGATTGTGAGGATATTAATACCATAGCACGTGAGTTGTCCGCGTAGCACGTGAGTTGACCGTGCGGGTCCAGGTATTGACACCATAGCGCGGGAGTTGTGCGCGTAGCACGTGAGTCGACCGTGCGGATCCAGGTATTGATATGATGGCACGTGAGTTGTCCGTGCTTAGCGCTTGGGCTTTGGGAGCCCCTCCTTAGTCTGTACACACCCCAGTAAGCGCAAAGTGTTAGAGTGTTGAGTGCTGAGTGCTGAGTGCGAGTGCTGAGTGATGGAGTGACATTGGTGTGAGGTTGCATTTACTTTTGCTGTTGCTGCATTTATCTGTTAAATTTATTTGTGGCATTTACTGAGTTATGGAATTTACCTGTTTATTCATGTTTATTAAAAATTGTGAAAATAAATAATTGGACTGTTTTTCTTAGCTCGTCACTACTACTCAATTCCTTAGTTATTTCTGTTACTACTGAGTCGGTTGTACTCATACTACACCCTGCACTTTATGTGCAGATCCAGGTGAGTTAGAGCGTGGCGATCGTTGAGTTCAGGCCGGCTATTTGCGGAGAATACAAGGTAGCTGCCAGCGTCCGCAGGACCTTGTTACTCCTTTATCATTATTTCTTTTGGACTATATTGACAGTTAGACAGTTATATATCTTAGTTCATAGATTTAGACGCTCATGACTTAGTGACGCCCCGATGTTTGGAGCTCATTTCCGTATTTTTATTAATTATATTTAGAATTAATTCAGTTTATGGAAATTTCAAATTTTGGAAATGATTTATTAATTCCTTATAATCGAATTAGTGGTAGTATTTTTTGGGAAATAGGCTTGCCTTGTAACATGATAGGAGCCATCACGATCATGGTTATATTTTGGGTCGTGACAACGCATGATCACTAATGCACGTTGAGATTGAAAATATGCGCAGATTCTATGAACATGGATTTCTAATTCATAATTAATACAACCCTATAAGCAGGGTCTCTAGTATGCCAAAAAATGGAAACTGCAGAGTCACACATAGTCAGAAAAACCCTATAGGTAGGATCTCTAAACGAGTAGTTACATTCACATAATCAATACAATAGACCTATAGGCAGGATTTCTATCCGAGTTTTTAACCGAAGATATAGAACCCCCCCCCCCCAGCTTTTACTAGTAAGCCCCAGTCTGCTTAATACATAGATTATTACATCATTACAACCCATAATGAATAAATTACATAGCAACATTCATTGCACTATAGGGAGCCTTGGAAGGCCCAATATAAACCGGGGAACCAGGCCTTCAAGCAAAGCAGATCTGAAGCATAATGGTGGTCCATCCATGATACACAAAATTGGGCTTCTGGTGTGTCAAAGTTCCCAAGGGCCTCAGGGACCCCGGGCTATGCTCACACCAGAACCTTACTGTCACGACCCAAAATCCCTAAGGTCCTGATGGCGCCGGACACAAGGTCAGTCAAGCCGAAACATTAACTAATCGAAATAACTTTCTGTTTAAAAACATTTATGAAAACACTTCCTTTCACTTCATTACATAATAACCAAATAAAAATATGTTAATTAAAAACGATGGTTTAAAAGATTACACTTAAGCAATTATATCCCAATACATATCCCAGAAGCCGGTGTCACAAGTACATGAGCAATTTCTAAGAATTTATACAACCATTACAAAGCCTGTTCGAAATACAACTGGACAAGGAAATTTAAAATGAAATAAATACAGTATGAAGGTGACTCTGTCAGCTGCGGATCACCTCCGGATGGTGCAGCTCGCCTAAGTCTCCGAATCCTCCACATTGCTATGAAAGTACCTGTGCAATAAAATGCACAATAAGTGTAGCATGAGACAAAAACAACGTGTACTCAGTAAGTCGCCCGCCTAACCTCAGAGAGGTAGTGACGAGAGGTCAAATTTGACACTCACTAGGGTCCAACAACATAATGTATGACAGAATATGGTGAAATACGGTAGACATGTAAGGCAGTTAAGCAACAAAATATATATGAGGCACAACATTCCGAGTAGTTTCACAAAGATGAGTGAATAAGTATTTCCCCTTCATTTCCCCCCAAAATATCTGTCAAGTCCTTATCCATGAAGTTATTTAACAATCTATATCCTTAAGTCAATTTAACAATTTAAGTCACAAGGGATAAGTCATATGTATATATATATGTGTGTGTATATGCCAAGGGTCGTTTGGCCCGAACCAACAATAAAAATAAACTGTGCACTGCGAGGATCAAACGTCCTGTCCCATAAGTGCATTATTTCAAATTAATCATAAATCTTCCCCCGCTCGTGAATCATACCTGCGACTCGGGTGTCACGCTTATACATACTTAATATAAAGCTCCCCTCGATCGCGAATCATACCTGCGACTCGAGTGCTGACTCTTATATATAATTAACATAACGCTTCCCTCGACCGCGAATCATACCTGCGACTCGAGTGCTGACACACTTATATTGAATATTATAAAGCTTCCCCTGCTCGCGAATCATACTTGCAACTCGGGTGCTGACACGTTTATACATACTTAATATAAAGCTCCCCTCGATCACAAATCATACCTGCAACTCGAATGCTGAGTCTTATATATATATAATTAACATAAAGCTTCCATCGATCGCGAATCATACCTCGCGACTCGAGTACTGACACATTTCCACACTTTTAAATCCATATTTTATCAAGAAAATAGTTTTCTCAGGGAAGTAGTAGAATCCTTATTAAAAGAAGTATGTAACATAGGTTTTGAAATCATTTGTTTTTTTTAAAACTCATTTGTCAAGTTTAATGATATTCCACGATACAACCTAGTCCAGGTACACATATATCCACAGCGGAACCAATTCTCTTTCTAGGCAGGGTTGCGGGTACACACATAAGGCATGCTAGTAGGTCCTAGGCTACCCGGACATGGCATAATAGTAGCTACGCACGGACTCCCGTCACCTCATGCGTACGTATCCCCCGAAGATAATAACATGTATTGAATTAATTCACCTAGGGGGAAGATTCCCCCTCACAAAGTTAGAAAGGAGACTTACCTTGCTCTGAAATTCCTTAACCGGCCTCCAAGCCCTTCCGGTGACTCCAAACTTCGCACAACGCTCTGAAACTATCCAAACAACGAAAATCCAATGAAAATATACTCTACTATTTGCAACAAATTCCAAATCATATACATTTCCCAACTCCGCTCAGTGCAATGACTAAAATGCCCTCGAGCCCACGTGCCCGAAATCTAAAATTTCTCGAAGATATACCCTACCCAAAGCGTTACTAACTCAAATATACAATTTACTCTGATATTCATGCTCAATTCGTGGCTAAAAATCCAAATATCCATAATTCTAGGTTTCTTCAATATTTCCAAAATTTTCCTCAATTTCCACTACCAAATCTATGCATATAATCTTGTATTTAACCTTAGAAACAAGTAGAAACAACTTACCTCTTGATGCTTGGTGAAATCTCCCTTGAAAAGCTCTCCAAAATCGCCTAACCCATGAACAAATGAAGGCAGTGAACCCAAAATTCTCGTTTTAAAACATTCTGCCCATGCCCATTTTTCGCACCTGCGGCCACCTTATCGCACCTGCGCTTCCGCAGGTGCGCCCAAATATTCCACACCTGCGGCCTCCTTGGCTCCAGCCCAAAATTGCACCTGCGGTGCCCCTAGCCGCATCTGTGGCTCCGCACCTGCGGCCAAAACCTCGCAGGTGCGGATCGCACCAGATGACAGCAAAAACCAACCTTCTTCAACTTCAAATATTGATCTGTTAACCACCCGAAATCCACCCGAGGCCTCCGGGACCCCGTCCAATTACACCAACCTGTCCCAAAACATGACGCGGACTTAATTGAGACCTCAAATCACATCAAACAACGCCGAAATCACGAATCGCACTCAAATCTGATTCTTTAAGAACTTAGAATTTCAAACTTCTACATCCGATGCCGAAACCTATCAAATCACGTCCGATTGTCCTCAAATTTTGCACACAAGTCATACTCAACATTACGGACCTGCTCCAACTTCCGGAATCGTATTCCGACCTCGATATCAAAACTTACACTTCCGGTCGGATTTCTCAAAAACCTTCGAATTTCTATCTTTAGCCAAATGACTCCACAATGACCCACGGACATCCAAATTTACTTTCGATCGTGCTCCCAATTCCACAATCACCATACCGATCTATTCCCAGACTCAGAATCCCAAACGGACATCAACCTCACTGATATGCACTTCAATCCCAAATTCATGAAATCCTTCTAAAATGCTAACTTCCATAATATATGCCGAAACGCTCCCGGGTTATCCAAAACCCGATCCGGACATACACCCAAGTTCGAAATCATCATACAAACCTGCTGAAACCTTCAAATCCCTATTTGGAGATCGTTTACTCAAACTTTCAATCTTAGTTGATTTTCTCCAACTTAAGGCTGCTGAAATGAGAATTTTCTTTCCAAATCAATTCTAAAATTCCTGGAATTCAATTCTGACCATGCCCATGGGTCATAATACCTGAAACAAAGCTGCTCACGACTTCAAACCGCTGAACGATGCGCTAGAGCACAAAACAACCGGCTCCGGCCAAAATCGAATAAATCACAGTAAGAACAGAGATGGAAAACATGATGGCAACCTCGATGAACGACTGAAATGGACTCTTTGGACAACGACATCCGACGACTTCGAAGCTCACCGGGATACTCGAATTAAAATAGAAAGGTGAAACCAACGGACTCCATGACAGTGACTCGAGATTCAGAGTTATTTACAGATGTTGCTCGGCGAGAAGGGAAGCAATTCAAGCTGCTGTTTGTATGCGAAGAGGGGCTGTTTTTGGTGTTTTTTGGCTGCTAGTAATGGAGTTGTGGAGAGAAGGGTGGCCGGCGTTAGGGTAGTTGTTACCGGCGTCCAGTGAGGCGGGGGTGACTGGTCTCCCTTGGAGATGGCAACGGCTGCTCCTTGTTCTCTATTTTTACGTTGAAGAAAGAATAAGGTCGGGGGGGGGGGGGGGGCTAGGTTGCGCCGCTGCTACTGTCCTCGTCTCCGGCTTTTCTTGGCGATTAGGGGTGAGGTCTTCTGGTGTGGTGGGCGACTGATTTTCAGGGGTGTGGGTGGTTGATTTTTGTGTGTTTAAGATGAATCTTTAAGAAGAAGAGGGTAGGGTTAGGGTGTAAGGAATTTAGGAAATTGGGTTGGGCTCCTTCTTGTTGGGTCCTAATTTTGGGCCTACGAAACACTAAAAAAAAATGGAATGTATTTATAAAAAATAAAACTTACTCTTAATTAATCAAAATACACTACTAAAATAAAACTAAATGTTAAAAGTGAAACTATTTTTGATATTTTCAAAGATTATAAAAAATAAAAATGTGTTAAAATAATATTTTTCTAAAAATACCTAATACTTGAATTAAAATAGAGAAAAAATGAAACTATTTCTGTATTTTTCAGTTTTGTGATAAAATAAGGTAAAATAGTCAAAACGAGTTAAAATAGTGATATTAGGCCTAAAATAAATATTTAAATGCTAAAATGGATAAAATCTCGGGGAGGGTAAAAAATTACGTGTCTACAGCTGCCCCTCTTTGACTGGAAACACGAAGAGTTTTCAGATAAAGAACGACTAGACAGGCTTTTTGACCCGACCCTTATTTAGGGAGACCTAAAACTAAAGAAAGAAGAATGTGACCGATCCCTGGTATATGAGCTGCCTACATATCTTTGGCAGACTTTAGATTTGAACCTTGACGCTTGCTAGCTGTAGGTGCTAGTTCATTCTTCTTCAGCTCTTCGGATCATGACGAGACATGCAAAGCTCGTAACCCAGTCAGGTCTTGAGTCATATCTTTTCTCCGCTTCTGCATTTTGGATGCTTTTTTTTCTTTTCTTATTTTATTCTTGATTGAGACTACTTCTGTTGGTCATATATTGTCGACTCGCATTCTTGCCGCGAGCTTCTGCTACTTCTAACATGAATTTAATTCTGAAATGACTTCCCTCGTTCTCCAGGTGGGTGCCTGCAATCAAAATAACAAAACAAACAAAATTTTCTGCCCCAGTTTGCACTAGGAAGATTTTGAGTTGCTAGAAAAATTGTAGACCACTTATGCCATTGATGCAATGATGAGAATAAACTAAAGACTCGACTAGGGTGTGTCTCCTTTGAGTAAAAACAAGAATGTTTGACTAGCAAGTGTGTCTGCTAAGAGTAAAACCTGAATGACCCAAACTAGGAAGTGCGTCTCCTAAGGGGTGAAACTTGAATGACTCAAACTAGGAAGTGCATCTCCTAGGAATGAACTTGAAGGAATCAAACTAAGAAGTGCATCTCCTAGGGGTAAAACTTGAATGCGCTAAAACTAGGAAGTGCGTCTCCTAAGGATAGAATCTCACTTTATGACGTGCGTCTCCTAAACAGTATAAACTGAAAGATCCAGACTAGGAAGTGCATATCCTAGGGGTGAAACTTCAATGACTCAAACTAGGAAGTGCGTCTCCTAGGGGTAAAATCTCAATTTAGGAAGTGTGTCCCCTAAAACAACATATAACTTGAAAGACCCAGACTAGGAAGTGCATCTCCTAGGGGTGAAACTTAAATGAACCAAGCTAGGAAGTGCGTCTCCAAGGGATAAAACTCGAATGACTCAAACTAGGAAGTGCGTCTCCTAGGGATGAAACTTGAATGAACCAAGCTAGGAAGTGTGTCACGACCCAAAATCCTAACTGAGGTCGTGATGGCGCCCAATAGCAGGGTCAGGCAAGCCGACTCTCAATTTACTAAAGGTTCCTTCTTATTAGATTAAACACCTAAAAATATACTCAGTTTTTAAAACTTAAAACATGATTCGACAAGGATAAATAGCCAGTTTTAATCAAAATATTCATGAAGAGGACTGAGCCAATATATACATATACAGACCCGCAAAGCCAAAATAACAACTACGTGTGTGCCAGGAACTAGCGTCACAAGTCCTACGGGCGTGCTAACAGAATATACAAAACACAATATACAATCCTACTGTCTGAAAGAAATAGACGGGAAATAAGCAAAATAAAACTTCAGGGTGCTGCCGAGAATCGTCAGGAGAAGCAGCTCACCGTGAAGTCGGGTCCAACTAAGATGAGAATCGAGCTCAGGTCTGATAACCAGATGCACCAGCCTCAGAACCTGTACAATTAAGTGCAGAAGTGCAACATGAGTTCATAAACAATATGTACCCAGTGAGTATCCCGCCTAACCTAGAAGATGTAGTGACGAGAGGTCGACTTGACACTCACTAAGTTCCAAAAAAATGATTAGCAATATATAATATCAGTAATGGACATACAAGGATGATAAAGGCAATAAGCATTTAAAACAACAATAATTCAAATAAATACTGGAGGTAAATATGCAATTTCCACTTCATTATTCTTTTCTTTCCTTTAAATATATATATATATCTGAACACTTAAATCCCATAAAAGAATTCTTAACAATTTAACATGCGCATACAGGATAAGGGCAACCGACCCGAGCCATCATAATAATCATATATGTGCACTGCCGAGGGTCGAACGGCCCGAACCATAATATATATCTTTCAATCTCGTTGTGGCGTAAGGCCCGCTCCCATGAGAGTGGGGGAAATAACACTCCGCTCGCGGAATGTAAATTGCGAAGCGGTCACATGCACACACAATCCACACATTTGTTCTTTATAAATTACTCTTCGTGATCAAATCCTAAAAATCTCTTTAACTCCATGATCTCAGGGAAACAAGCCACATGTAACCTTAATTCACTAAGCATATAGTTCATTTCAAGGAAAACATAAAGCATGGTGTAGGCCTAACTTACCCGACATAAAAATAATAGCCTTTACATACAGACTCTCGTCACTTTGTACGTACGTAGCCCCCACAGTTATCACATATAGCATTTAAATCACCTAGGGGTACAGTTTCCCCCTTATAAGGTTAGAAAGGAGGCTCACCTCGCGTCGAATCTACTCCCCGGACCAAGAACGCACCCGAAACTCTGAACTCTACACCTGAGGACTCGAAACTAGCCAAATGTTGTACAAATACATTAATTTATGCTCAAAGTATGGAAATTCTCCTACTCACTTAGTAAATTCACCATTCTTGAAGAAATTCTAAAATCCAACCCCGGGCCCGCATGCTCGGATTCCAAAAATTATCGAAGGGAATACTCACCCATAGCCTAAGGATCATTAATAAATGATTTTTACTTGATTTCATAGCTAATTAACGGGTAAATTCTCAAATTATCGAAAGCCCTAAGTTACTACCCAATTCTTGATTTTTCACTAATTAGGTGATTAAATTCAACTAGGAATTCATGCATTAACAAGTCTTGAGATGAAATTTACTTACCTTCTAGGGGTTGGATCGTGGAGTCTTTGTACCAATATCTCAAAGTGTTTAATGGAGGAAAGAGTGAAGAAAACAATAAAGAATCCCGTATTTAAGAAACACACTGTCTGACAGTGTTTCCGCACCTGCGGTCTCGCACCTGCGAGCAACGGCTCGCACCTGCGGAAATGGACGAGGAAGCCTGGGCCCGCACCTGCGGAGTGGAGACTGCACCTGCGGCTCCGCTCCTGCGGAACTTTGTCCGCATGATAAGTTGGTATTTTACCAACTTATCTTGCCTTTAAACCTATACTTTTGCTATGTTTAAGTGATAAAATCATGTGTTTAATGTCATTTACTTCTATTTTACAGGATGTATGTGATTTAGAAGTAATGGTGAAGAAACCAAGTGAAAACAAGTCAAAAAGAAGCAAAAAAGAGGAAAATCTGGGCAATGCCCTCAGTGGTCACATTTGCAACAAAATCGTGGGAAATGCGAATCCAGCAGGGATGGTAATTACGAGAAATTCATGGGAATAGCGAAGGAAGGCAAAATCAGGCAGTGTTCGCAAATGCGAAGAACACTTCGCAAATGTGAAGTCAACCAGGACAGTCAACCTTCGCAAATGCGAAGGTTTCATCCCAAATGCAAATATGAGCAGTATAGGCAAGGTTGGGAATTGCGAACCTGTGTTTGCAAATGCGAACATCAAGCTTCAGGCCTGGGCATTTCTGGAAATTCACATTTTTAACCCCCAAATCATTTTTATACCCGACCAAGCAGATATTTTGAACATCTTTGGCTGAGGTTAAGCAAATCTTTTGGCTTTGTAAATATAATTTTGTGGAGAGAAGAACAAGTCTTGAAGCTAGGGTTGCACACACACTTGTGATTTGAAGATTTCACTCTTGTGGTTAAGGTTTTCTTACCCATTTATGTTTGTTTCTTCATTTCCTTGCTTTGTAATGTATATTTAAGTGTGTAGTATTTATTTCCAACACTTGAATCTTGTTTATGGAAATTTACATATTTAAAGTGTGGATTAAATACCTTGTTGTGCTTATGTATTGAATGATTTTATTATATTTATGAAATGAGTTATTGTTTCTTTAATTAATATTGTTCTTTAATGTTTCCAAAGGGATTAGCTAACCCTAGGACTCGCCCATTAACTCCGGATTAATATTGGAAAAGATAATTTGGGGTTGGGAAAGATTAATTAAAAAGAACTTGAGGCTTTAACCCTCATTTTATAGATTCTACCTAGGGATAGGATTGAACTACTTGTAGCCATATCCGGGTGTGCTTAATCTATTAATTGGGTTAGGAGTAATTCAATTAGGAAGTCTTGTTATTCTTTGGGAAAAGCTAAATAAGAATTATTATCCGTGGCTGATTAACATAAACTCACTGATATTTGTAAAATCGTGGAATACATTGGATCGTTACTTGAGTGTAATTCCCGAAGCATTCATACTTGTTGTCATTGATCATTTTACTTGCTTTCTAGGTTAGTTTATATTTTCGCATTTAGTTATAAACAACTTTCAAAACCAAAATCTTATTTGTTTGGCATTGCGCGATAAGTGATAATTCTCTTGTATTCCTAATCGCCTCCATATTTTTCTCTGTGGGATTCGACCCCAACCTTGTTGGGTTACTATATTTGACATCGATCGCTTACACTCTTTTAAGGTGTAATTTGAACATATAAAATTTTGGCGCCGTTGCTGGGGAATAATTAGCGTAATTTAGGTTGTTTGAGAAGTAAGCATAAGTGCTTTGATTCAAACTTGTGAATATTTGTGTAATTTTTTTTCTTATTTATTTTCTTAATTTTTCAAAAAAAAAAAAAATATGGCTTACATAATTAAAATTGGTCGGATGGTAGTTGTTCATACTTTGATGACCCTTGTCCTTATTGTGGAGGACCACACTCGTGGCAAAATTGTTTAAATTCTCCCGGGGATAGATTGTGCGCACAATCTCAAACCCATGAGTGGAGTATTTGTGATAGGTGTGGTTGCCAAAATGGTCATTGGGATGATTGTGTATATTTGTCCCTCCCTTCCCCAAGCCCCCACTATGATGATTCTACTTTTTGTGATGGAAATTTTAGGGGTGAAGAAGTGGAGGGAAGTGAGCATGGTAGAAATGGAGAGTTCAAGATCATGTTGGAGTGCTTAATTGAAGAAGGGAACCGTGAGCAAAATGCCTTGGAAGAACTTTTGGAGACTAGTCTCCAAAATGATTTGGCACTTGAAAGGTTGCACTCACAAATGGATGCTATGATTGAAGCTTCAAGGGTTCAAAAAGCCTTGGAGGTGAGTGATAGCCAAGAACCTTCCTTAGAGGTTGAAGTTGAAAATTCTTCCTTGGTACTTGAACAAAACCAAGAAGAACTCTCAAATGCTCAAAATGAGAGGATGATTCTCATGTTGGAGGCCGTTCTTGAAAATGAGGAAAAACACAACTTTGTACTCGAGGAATTGAAGCATGAAGTGACTCAAAATGATGAGCACATCCGCACTTTGGAGGATCAAATGCAAGCATTAATGGAGGCTCGCCATGCCTCTCAAGTTGAAAGTGTAGATGGAAGCCAAGAAGAGAATTCCGAGGGTGAGAGTGAGTTTTACTTTGAGGAATCAAGCCTTGAACATCCACCAACCGACTCCATGAGTATTAGTGATGCCAACAAAAATATGGAATTAGAGTCAACTGGGGTGATTGAAAATTTGGTTGAAATTGACTCTATTTCGGGGGAAAATGAGGATGTCAAAATCCGGAAAAATTTGCAAGTTGGAGGTTTGAAGGCACATTCCAAGCATTTTTCAACATTGGAATTGTGTGGTAAAATGGAAGTTGAATTACACGAGTCAATGGAGCGTTGCAAGGAGAAAAATTTCTTACCATACATCTTGCAATTTGAGGAAAGAAAAAAGCAAAATGACATGCCTCACATGAGAGCCAAGAAGTGCAAAATGAAGACATTAAAGCTTGGCTCGGTCATCTATCTACCGCCCGTGGTCACAAGCTTGATTCCAAGCTAGGTGCCCAGTTCATATCGTCAAAGTGGCGAGAAAAGTGGTAAAAGTTGATTTGCGTCGTGCCACGATGTTAAATGCGGCACTTGGTGGGAGGAAACCCATATTTTTTCAAATTTTTTTAAGTCATTTCTGAAAATTTTCTTTTTAGAATAGCTTATTATAGTTATTTTAACAAATCTGCCAAGTTTCGCATTTTTTGGAGTTGATTTGAGCAGGTCGGGGATACCGGGGAGTCAAAACCAGTGCAAGAAAACAAAGAAATTGCTGGGCAAACATTCTGCACAGATCTGCGATGCCTTATGTCCAAAATGCTATAGCGGAATGGCATTTGCGATAAAAAATGCGATCAGTAGTTGTTGAAAGTTGCAGGGCAATTTTCGCATTTGCGAAAATGTTTTTGCATTTGCGATGTTTCCCAGTCGCAATTCCCAAATTTTGTTCGCAATTGCGAAAACAGCAGGAATGAGTGACCTTCGCAATTGTGAAAAGTCAGTCGCAATTGCGACATCTGAGAGTTAAAAACAGACAGTCATTCATTTTGAACAAAAATTGAAGAAAACAAATTGTAAGGCTCTCAAACTCTTGGCTTCCTCACTCTCATCACTGTAAACCTCATCAATTCTCACTCCTAATTGCAAGGATCCAGGTATGAAAGCTTCATCACTCTTTCTTCTTCCTCTTCGTCTTCATCTTATCCTTTATTTCTCTCGATTCTGCAACCCTAGAGTCCAAATGGGTATCATTCTTTGCCCGAAATTGTTCAAATTTGTTTCAAAGCTTATGTTAATTTCTGGGTGAGGATTGATTGAGAGTGTGCGATTATGTTCGTTGCTAAAAAATGGGAAGGTCTGAGTAACCAAAGCTTGTCAAATAGAAGTGAAGTTTTTGTGCTTTTTATGTGTTCGATGAAAGGCCCGAATGAAGTTCTTGGCCGAACCATCGACATTTTCTGATTCATAGCCATACCATGTTTTCACTCTTATCATTTGTTGACCGGTATTATAATTGGCAAATGAGCTCTAATCTGAAGGATCCGCAAGTGACAGCCCCGTGGAAGATGAGCAAAACTTTTATCACTACCGGTTCTTGTCATTGGAATGCCAAGAACGGTATTATGCTGAATTGATCTCGAAAAAGTTACTCCCAGAGAGTGGTATAGTGATGGACAACGTCCCGGAACGCCTTCCCGAATTCCATCAAAGGCTAGTAACAATGGGATGGAACTGTTTTGCTCCTGAACCTTGCCGTGCCAATGAGAAATGGGTGAGGGAGTTTTATGTGAATCTCCCAGCTATCAGGTTGAAGAAGCGAAAGATGAAAATTCGCGGCAAGATGGTGCGATTTGGGGCTGAAGGTGTGAATAATTTCTATCATTTGCAAAACCACGACATGGGTCCATTCAAGGAAAAAGACTGTGCTCCAGGGGAGTGGTTGGTATCCAATTTATGCCTGGGTGCAGATGTTCCATGGGCAGCTGAAAAGAGGGAGATCACATCAAAAGAGTTCACTGCGGAAGAAAAGATATGGATGGCCATCATATGCAGTCGTATCTCCCCTGTGTCAAACATATGGAATATCCCGATTACAAGAGCTCAAATGATAGCCTGCATCCTTGATGGCATTCAGCTAAATGTGGGTGAAATCTTCATCAATGAACTAAGAGAGTATCGGATCCAGAATAGCACTTCATTGATATTCCCATCGCTTATCACCGAGCTGTGCCAACTGGCTGGGGTGGAAGAAGCTCCAGGGGACAATTGAATAGAATCGAGGAAGCCTATACATCCGTTGAAGAAAAGAGGAGAGGGCGGCGCAGTGAAGAGCAAAAAGAGAAAGATAGCTTTTTCTTCTCAGGTTGATCCGAGTAGTCAGCCATCATCCTGTGCAGGAGGACCATTTGCTGTGCTTAGTGAGGAGATGCGAGTGATTAGCGATCTAGTTGCCGGCCTTCCACAGGGACCTGGGTAGACATCTGAGGGACCTGCTTACATTTTAAAGAAAGAGTTCCAGAAATACATTGAAGATCAAAGGAAGCAGGGGGATCACCTCAAGGCACTGGAGAAGGCATATGCTGAGCTGGCCAAAAAGCATGGTGAATTGAGCACTTCACATGGCAACCTAGAAACGGCACACACCCAGATGGTGAAAAGGGAGAAGAAAATAGACAAATTCTTTACTCGCATGTGGAAGGGTGTGAAGGGGCTGTGGAAGGTCCTAAAGCCTCAGGACCGGATACCATCGACCAGGGCTGTGGATGATGATGATGTTCCTTTTGCTTGGCCCGAAGAAGAAGGAGAAGAAGATGATTCTGACTCAGACTGCGAGGAGAGCACTTGATGCAGTATTCAGGGAGCACTTTCCACCATTTTTACTCTATCATATTTTGTTGCATTGGGGACATTGCAACATCTTTAGTTGGGGGTGGCTTCTTGTATAACTGTTATTCTAATATAATTATGGATATATGGCAGATTAGTACTGTGATTGTTTTCATTTTGTTATTAGTATATTTCTATGTCATGTGTTATATTAGTATGTTTATATTAGTGTGTTTAGTTACTTGATGTAGTATGTTTTATGTTAGTGGCGATATCCTTGGTTTTCTTTATACCACGGTTCTTTTTCCAAGGATGCCAATTTTTTTCTTGAACCGGGTAATTGTAGAGAACTTTTGTCAACTTTTCCCGATAATGGATAGATTGACAACTTTCTTAAGGGAATTAGTCTTGTAGTTAGAATTAGTTTTTGTTAATTTAGGAAAAATAAATGGTTTGAGTGGGGGTTTGCGCCCATTGACAAAGTTGTGGCTTGCTTGGTATCAATATGATTTAAACCTCGGCATATGAATTTTTGATTGTTGAGAAAGAAAAATAATTGAAGTAGAAATGTCATGACTTTTAGACTCAAATTTTGGCTCTTTGATTCACTAAATAGCTTCATATGCTATATGCAACCTCTTTGAGTCATTGGTTTCAATTGGATTTTGGATTTGTATTCCACTTGAATGTTCATGTGCCATGTGTGGTGAGATTATTTGTGAGTTCTTTTGCATTACTTGTAGTCTAGAACTTTCCTGGAATGTGCTTCAAGGCGAATCATAGACTAACTTGGCTTGAAAAATGATATTAGGCCTTCCTTGGACCGCTAGTATGCCTTAAAATTCCTACCCTTGAATATTTTCCCTAGTCAACCCATTTTGAGCCTTTAAACTTATTCTTTGGCAACCATATTACAAGCTTAAATACTTTGTTCTTAATTGATCTCGCTTTTGGCACCCTACCTCCCTGAGTACTTTGAAAGTGTAAACATAGGCTAAAATCCTAAGTTTGGGGGTGAAGGTTGGAAAAGTTGTGATATGGAATTTTTTTGAAAAGGTGGAAGGTAGAAAAAAAAATGAAACCTTCCTTGACTTTGAAGAAAATAAAAATAAAAATAAAAATAGAATAAAATGATAAAAAGTTGCGAATAAAGGGAAGACTAGGTGTGGAATGAAAAGTGAAGAAAAGATGGAAAATATTTTTGAAGGAAGTGGACTCTAATTGTAAATTTTGTAGTGATTGGGGAGGTTTTGAGTCACTTTAACCAAAATTGTACCCTACCTTAACCAAAAGCCTAAACTACAACTCCTTAAGTCCTAGTTGATTTTGAACCAAGTTGTTTACATTAGTGGAGGAATACATGAAGGGCAAGCCTATGGTACTACTTGTATGCATTTGAACATCTTTTTGAGAGAGAGTTAATTCTTTCCATTTGATATCCCATTTTTGTTTTGAATTAAGATTTATGAGTGTGGTATCCTATCTTAAAGGTGAGGGCACATGAGATTTGAGTTGTGAATTTAATCCCATTTTAAATTGGAAGGAATGACCGAAGAAAGTGGATTGTGATAGAGAGGCAAATTTTGAAGCTTTAGTGTCATGACTTGATTGCTACTTTGATTTGCATTAGTGTTTGAGCACTTGAAGTTCATGAAAAGTGTTCGGCAATTCATATGCATTGGTTTAATTGTTGGTATCAATCGAAGTCATGCATTTGTGCTTAAAGTAGACCTTTTTGGCTTGGCATGATAAGGATATAATGTGAGTTAAATACTTGGGAAGAGATTTTGTCGCTTTCATTGCTTGAGGACAAGCAATAGTTTAAGTTTGGGGGTGTGATAAGTTGGTACTTTACCAACTTATGTTGCCTTTAAACCTATACTTTTTCTATGTTTAAGTGATAAAATCATGTGTTTAATGTCATTTACTTCTATTTTACAGGATGTATGTGATTTAGAAGTAATGGTGAAGAAACCAAGTGAAAACAAGTCAAAAAGAAGCAAAAAAGAGGAAAATCTGGACAATGCCCTTAGTGGTCACATTTGGACAAAATCGTGGGAAATGCGAATCCAGTAGGGATGGTAATTGCGAGAAATTCATGGGAATAGCGAAGGAAGGCAAAATCAGGCAGTGTTCGCAAATGCGAAGAACACTTTGCAAATGCGAAGTCAACCAGGACAGTCAACCTACGCAAATGCAAAGGTTTCATCGCAAATGCGAATATGAGCAGTATAGGCAAGGTTGGGAATTGCAAACATCGAGCTTCAGGCCTGGGCATTTCGGAATTTCACATTTTTAACCCCCAAACCATTTTTATACACGACCAAGCAGATATGTTGAACATCTTTGGCTGAGGTTAAACAGATCTTTTGGCTTTGTAAATATAATTTTGTGGAGAGAATAAAAAGTCTTGAAGCTAGGGTTGCACACACACTTGTGATTTGAAGATTTCACTCTTGTGGTTAAGGTTTTCTTACCCATTTATGTTTGTTTCTTCATTTCCTTGCTTTGTAATGTATATTTAAGCGTGTAGTATTTATTTCCAACACTTGAATCTTGTTTATGGAAATTTACATATTTAAAGTGTGGATTAAATACCTTGTTGTGCTTATGTATTGAATGATTTTATTATATTTATGAAATGAGTTATTGTTTCTTTAATTAATATTGTTCTTTAATGTTTCCAAAGGGATTAGCTAACCCTAGGACTCGCCCATTAAC
Source organism: Nicotiana knightiana (assembly GCA_005239525.1). Taxonomy (NCBI): domain Eukaryota; kingdom Viridiplantae; phylum Streptophyta; class Magnoliopsida; order Solanales; family Solanaceae; genus Nicotiana; species Nicotiana knightiana. Next base: position 36,451 of record ML370326.1, read on the forward strand.
TCCGAATTAATTTTGGAAAAGATAATTTGGGGTTGGGAAAGATTAATTAACAAGAACTTGAGGCTTTAACCCTCATTTTATAGATTCTACCTAGGGATAGGATTGAACTACTTGTAG
>ML370327.1:0-28086 GCA_005239525.1 Nicotiana knightiana
CATGCTCAGATTTTTCAAACAATCATCATAAGATAACCCAAAGATTGAGAAGTCATCCATGAATACCTCTACGAATTTTTCCACCATGTCAGTGGAAATAGCCATCATGCATCTATGGAAGGTGGCTGGTGCATTACAAAGATCAAATGGCATTCGCTTGAAGGCGAAGGTGCCATAAGGGCACGTAAACGTGGTTTTATCCTGATCCTCTGGGCATATGACAATTTGATTGTAACCTGAGTACCCATCCAGAAAGCAATAATATTCATGCCCTGCTAATCTGTCTAGCATTTGATCAATGAATGGGAGTGGAAAATGAGGGGTTGCTTTGTTGAGCCTTCGATAATCAATGCAAACTCTCCAACCCGTAATAGTACGGGTAGGAATTAGCTCATTCTTCTCATTCTCAATCACGGTCATCCCTCCCTTTTTGGGCACACATTGAACCGGACNACATCTAGTAATTTTATTACTTCTCTCTTCACCACTTCTTTCATGATGGGATTTAGCCTTATTTGCTGCTCAACACTCGGGCGATGTCCATCTTCCAAAAAAAGATGGCTGATTCCTTTAATATCTGCAATGGTCCACCCAATCGCCTTTTTGTGCTCACAAAGTACCCTAAGCAATTTCTGTTCTTGTGTATTGGTCAGGCTGGATGAGATGATCACAGGCAATGTCTCAGATTTCCCCAAGTAAGCATATCGTAAGTGTACTGGAAGAGGCTTGAGCTCCAGCTTTGGAGCCTCTTCAATAGATGGCTTAGGAGGGGTTAGAGTAACATGCTTGTTCAACTCTTCAAATTTTCCTAGCCCGTGGAGGTAACTGCAAGATACTTCAAAAAGCTTTCTCAATGTCTCCCCTTGTTCCTTCCCCACAATCTTCTTCATCCCCAACTAACACTTGCTCAAGAGGGTCAACATGACTCATGTATGGAACCATTGACTCCGATTTGCTTTCCACTACAGTAATCATGGATAGCTCTTCATAGTGGACAGGTAACTTGAGTTCCTTATAAACATTAAACACCTCCACTCGATCACCAACTCACATTGTCATCTTCCCTTCACACACATCGATGATAGCTCGGCCCGTAGCTAGGAATGGACGCCCCAAAATAAATGGGACTTCCTGATCAGGCTCATAGTCCAAGATAATGAAATCAGCTGGGAATATGAAGGAACCCACCTGAACCAGCACATCTTCAATTACTCCCTCAGGATGAGCAATGGAGCGATTAGCCAATTGTAAAATCACTGTTGTTGGGCGTGGTTCACCCAACCCCAATTTCTTGAACACAAATAACAGCATCAAATTAATACTTGCCCCAAGATCGCACAAAGCTCGCTCGACTGCATGCTTACCAATTGAGATTTGGATAGTAAAACTACTCGGATCTTTTAATTTCTTAGTTAGCTTGCTTTGAATTCTTGAGCTAACTTCCTCCGTGAGTGCCACGGTTTCGAACTCAGTCAGCCTTCGTTTATTTGCCACAATGTCCTTAATGTNAGGAATGGAGGGAGTGGCCTCGTAACAATTGGTGGGGGTTGCTCAGCCACCGCCTCCTTTGCTGGCTTATCTGATTCTTTCGGGTTGTCTGATGTTGATTCAATAGTGGTTGGTTCCTCATCAAAAGTTACCTGCTTTCTCTTCTTGGACTGAACTCCTTCCAATTTCTTCCCATTCCTCAGTGATATAACATTAACAGATGCTTTAGGATTAGCTTCAGTGTCACTTGGAAGAGCCCCAGTTGGTCGGGTATTTTGAGAACTGGCGAGTTGCCCCACTTGACGTTCTAAATTTCTCATCGCTACAGTTTGGGCTTGGTGATCAGCCATTATTTTCTGATTGAAAGCAAGTTGGTCGTTCATCATTCTCTTCATAATCTTCTCAAGGCTTGCTGATGGTTCAGCCTGAGGTTGTTTATACTGCTGTTGAGGTGTTGGATGCTTGTAGTTATGCTGAGTGCTTTGATTTCTACCCCAAGAGAAGTTTGGATGGTTTCTCCAGTTGGGGTTATAAGTGTTTCCATATTTATTTGCTTGTCCCCTATTCGCGTTACCCACAAAGCAGACAGACTCTGGATTAACTGGGCATAAATCACTCGAATGACCCTCTCCACAGACTTCACAAAATACCTGAATCTGTTGCACTGGTTGGGCCTGTTGCACTGGTTGAGATTGTTGCTTGTTAATGATCAGGTTCATCTGATTGACTTGGTTAGTCAATGTGGAAATCTGAGCTGACAATGCTGAAACCACATCTAGTTCAAGAACCCCTGGTGACTTTTGAACCACATTTCTCCCCATCTCACCTTGCCAGTCTGGATTGCTTTTGGAGAATTTATTCAGTAATGCAAATATTTCATCATAATTCTTCTCCAACACCTAACCTCCGGCTGCTGCATCTACCATAATTTTTGTTTGCGGATGGAGCCCCTCAATGAAAGTGTGAACTAACACCTCATTTTTCTGATTGTGATGAGGGTAGTCTCTGAGTAGCCCTTTGAACCTTTCCCATGATGAATGTAACGATTCACCCATTTTCTGTCTAAAGGAGACTATCTCACTCCTGATATTTGTAGTCTTTCCTGAAGGGAAGAACCTTGCCAGAAATTTTCTCGCCAAATCGTTCCATTTTGTGATGGAATTAGCTGGTTCTTCCTTCAGCCATTGCTTTGCTTCGCCCAATATAGAGAATGGGAAAAGAGTGAGCTCACAGAATATGGCGTGACCCCGTTAGTGATATAAGTATCACTAATCTCCAAGAAGTTCAAAATGTGCTGCTGTGGATCCTCGTGTGGAAGGCCCAAAAACTGACCGTTTGCATGAAGTAGTTGGATCATGCTCTATTTCATCTCAAAGTGCCCAGTGATTCTGGGCTTCACGATGCTGGAGGTAACATTAGCAATATTGGGCATTGCCACCTCCTGAACAGCCATGTGTTGTTCCTCTGCCATGTTCACAAGAAATCGGATGAAGTCCTGAATATTGTGTGTATCTCTTGCTTCTCACAACCTCCTGTGAAATGAACTCTCAGGTTCGGGGTCAAAGCCGTCAAGTCTATCATGGCTTCTGACCTTAAGCATTCACTCGAAGTTCCTGAGGTTAGAGCAAAAATCATGTGACGTTAGACTCAATGAAATAAACAATTAAAGCAAGTAACTAAGAAGTAATGTATATTCAAGTCCCCGGCAATAGCGCCAAAAACTTGTTGGTCCCAAACGCACACGCAAGTATACGTGGTCATAACAAGTAATATAATGTTAAATCGAATGTCGAACCCACAGGGACTTGCGTAAACTACTTGTTGAATCACTCTAATTGTTATTTAATCAAGCCCAAAACAAAATCCAGGAACGTAACTAATTTATACTACGATTCTATGAACTAACTAATTATCAAGTGACAGGAATATTGTTCTGTGTATTCAGTAGAGATAAATATTTCAGGGTTGTGATCAATTCACCACTCGTATTGCATTCTAATTAACTCTCCCTTTTGTATAATTCACTCATGGTTGCTAATTAATCGATAATTTCTCTCGTAACCTTCTCCCGAAGTACTACTCGCCTATTCTCAATAGATTAACGCCTATATTCCTATGAAATTAATCTATTAGAACGCATTAAGATTACGATGTTTAATTAAGCACGGTGACTAGGTATATTCCTATCCTAACCACAAATCCGCTCCCCTGAAGGGTTAAGATCGCGCTCTCTTCAATTCTTCTCTAATCTATATACGGCTTTCCCAAGCATAACATAGATAGTATATAGAACCTAATTGCTGGACAAAAAATTAAGCAATTAAACGCAGAATTGAAGAAACAACCACATATTGAGTGAACTAAAATCGAGGTTAAGTTAATGTCGAATAACAATATTCATGGCTAAACCACAACCCCAGAACAATGGGTGTTTATCCACTCATGCTAGAATCAAACAATTGCATAAGTCTTGAATGAATTGTAAATACTAGAAAAAGATTAAGAAACTGATAATCCTTTACTCCCTAATGATCATGTGTGTATCTTCTCTCCAAAAATGGCATCCTCCCTTCCAAGTTGTATTTTTGGGTCTATTTATATGTTTGGGATAAATCCTAAACGTGTAGGAGACTTCTATTCAAATCGGAAAACACTTAAAACCTTCAAAACTCGGATTTGACCGGACCATGGACCCCAGGCGTTAAGCCCCAAACGCCCAGCTATAGCCTGGGCAGGCCTGACGTTAGGGCCAAAATGCCCGGCTATGGCCCGGGTCACTCCTTTTCGACTCTTGAGCGTATTTTTGACGTTTATGCATCCATTTAGCCCGGCTTCCATCTCCAATTCACCTACACATGAAATAGACTCCATTATGCACATACGACGTGTATTTTTNATAATGCTTAAAACCATGAATTCTAGCCACGCATCAAGCAGCTTGGCTGTTATGGCTCATACTCGATTCTTCAACACCCTCCCTCAAGCTGATGGTTGAAACACATCTTTCAACCCCAGCTTGGATAGCAAGTAATCATGTTGTGGCTTTCCCAGACTCTTGGTTAGTATATCAGTTTGTTGTTCTTTTTTGGAAACATAGTGTGTCTTTATAAATCCTTGAATGTTCTTTTCTCTCACAAAGTGACAATCTATATCAATGTGTTTTATGCGTTCATGGAATATGGTATTGGCTGCGATCTGGATTGCACCCTTACTGTCACAGTATAGATCAATAGGAACTTCAACCTCCACTTCTAATTCTTTGTATAGACCTGTTAACCAGGTTAATTCAGCCACTACTGAAGCCATGCTTCTTAACTCTTCTTCTGCAGAACTTCTTGCCACAGTATCTTGCTTCTTTGACTTCCAAGAGATTAAGGCATTTCCAAACTTCACTAGATAGCCTGTAACAAATTTTCTAGTCTGCACACAACCTCCCCAGTATGAGTCACAGCAGGCTCTTAATTTTCCAGAACTATCAGAAGGCATCAGCAATCCTAGACCAGGTGCACTCTTGATATACCATACTACCCTTAGTGTAGCTTCCATATGAGATAGCTTGGGCTTATGCATAAACTGGCTAAGGACCTAAAAAACAAAGCAATGTCTGCTATGTTCATTGTCAAATACAGAAGTCTCCCTACTAATCTTTGATATTGGCTAGCATCAGGTAGCAGATGATCTGTATCTGCATTTTGTTTGTCTGTGTTTTGAGTGTTGATGAAGCTGTCATAATCTGCAGAGGTAAGCTTTTGATTTTGCTCTAATGGAGCACCAACAGGTTTAGCTCCTCCAAGTCTCAGCTCAACAATTAGTTCTAGAGCATATTTTTTCTAATTCATGATAATACTCTCCCTTGATCTGGCAAACTCAATGCCTAAGAAAAACTTGAGCTCACCAAAATCTTTCATATTGAACCTGAGTTGCAGATCACATCTAGTCTGCAGAATAAGCTGAGGACAACTCCCTGTAACCAAATGATCATCAACATAGACTAAAACAAGCACCAGTCTATCCTGCATTTTCTTAGTAAATAAAGAGTAATCGAAATGACTTTGAGTGAAGCCAAGCTGCAGCAGGGCATCAGTGAGCTTCTTGTTCCACTGTCTTGGTGCATGTTTGAGGCCATATAATGATTTGTTTAATCGACAGACTTAACATGTCCTTCCTTGGGTAAAAAAACCTTGTGGGATGTCCATGTACACTTTTTCAAGCAAATCTCCTTGAAGAAATACACTGTGCACATCCATTTGAAAGATGTGCCAATGCTTAGCTGCTGCAACTGCAATAACTGGCCTGACTGTGACCATCTTGGCCATAGGGGAGAAAGTTTCTGTATAGTCCAGCCCTTCCTACTGACTGTAACCTTTAGCCACTAGTCTTGCTTTGTATCTTTCTACTGCTCTTGAAGCTGTATATTTGACTTTGAAAACCCATTTTCATCCAATAGACACCTTTCGTTTTGGCAAATCAACAATGCTCCAAGTCTTGTTCTCTTCTAGTGTTGTGATTTCTGACTTCATAGCAACAATCCATTTAGGATTCTGAATTGCTTCATTGTAGGATTGTGGTTCAACAATAGATGAATAGGCATTGGGTGCATCACTATAGGAAGAAGAAATGTTGTTGTAGCTCACATAGTTTGATATGTGATAACAACAGTTGGACTTCCCATAAGTTGAAACCACAAAGTCCTTCATCCACAGTGGTGGTTTAGACACTCATAGAGATTTTCTGCTAGGTTCAAGTTTCTCATGATGAGGCTCTGGTGCTGAGATCTCAATAGAGGACTCTATATCTGGTGATGTACTGGAGTCTGAAGCATTTGATAAGTTTGGAATTTCAGCACATACTAAGGGATCGATAGGTTGTGCATTAGATAAATCTGTAGTATTTTGAGGAGATACTGTTATATTGCTTCCAGAGCTAGTGTCAAGAGAGAATTATAAAATATGAAATAATGATGATATAGAGGAGATAGTGTGTCTGAAGGGATAGACATCCTCCTTGAACCACATCTCTACTGATTATAAATTCCCTGGAGTCTAGTGTATACATCTTATAGCCCTTTTGGACCATAGAATATCCAAGAAAAACTGCAGGAATAGCTCTAGGAACAAATTTATCAGTTCTTCTTACCTCTATCACATAGCCTAGACAACCAAATACTCTCAAATGAGTGAGAGAAGCAGGAGCACCCTGCAATACTTCATATGGTGTTCTACCTTTAAGTGTTGAGGTAGGTAGTCTGTTTATAAGATAAGCTGCAGTAGTGACACATTCTCCGCAGTATCTGAGTGGAACTGAGGTTTGGAATCTGAGTGCCCTGGCTACATTGAGTATATGCATGTGTCTTCTCTCAGCCACTTCATTCTGTTGTGGAGTGTAAATACAAGAGCTTTGATGAGTGATGCCTAATGACATGAGCAGTTCTGTCATTTGAGGATTAAAAACTCACAGCCATTGTTTGTTCTTAGAACTTTGATAATAGAAGAATGAATAGTTTTAACCATCAAGAAGAAATTCCTAAGAACCACAATTCCTTCAGCTTTTGAAGGTAATAGAAACAGCCATGTGAATCTAGAATGATCATCAACTATAGTAAAAAAATATCTCTTCCCATCATAGGTAGGACCCTGTAAGGGCCCCACACATCAACATGAATAATATCAAAGTTAAAAAAAAATAGTGGAAGTACTCAGAGAAAAAGGTAATCTTGCTTGCTTAGCAACTGGGCAAATAGTACAATGATGTTCAGTACCATCAAATTTTACAGACTGAAATTCACTTACTTTCTTCAACATATCCAAAGGTATATGACCTAACCTTCTATGCCATAGAGCAAAATTTATTCTAGTATACTCAGTGGTATTTACAGTGAGAGATTTTGGAACAGAACTTGAATTTCTTATAGTAGGTGCTCCTCCATTGCTTGTATTGTGCTCCCAGGTGTGAGCACATACAATCTATATTCTTCCTTACCAATCCACTTCACCTGTCCATTGAAGAGATCATGAAATATACAAAAGTCAGGAAAGAACATAGCTACAGACTTCAGCTCCTTTGTAATCTTTGAGACAGATAACAGATTGTATCTGAACTCTGGTATATGCATTACATTAGTTATCTTGTGGCCAGGAAATATGTATGTGGAGCCTAGATGTTTTACTATGCTAGCTCTCCTGTATGTAGACATACTTTCCCTCCTTCCCAAGTATTTTAAATAAAATAACATATAAATTCTATGCACCATATGATTAGAAGCTCCAGTGTCAATTATCCACTTAGGCTTATCTTCTGGAAGGGTTGCATTATGTATCATACATGCTGCCATGGCTGAGCCACTATCCTCACTTCCTTTTCCAAGCATCTACATAATTTGATTGTACTGTTCCTGTGTAAATTGGGGGATTCCACTTATTGCATCTTGAGCAACCTGGTTCTGAGCAAACTGGTTGTTGGTAAGATGACCTCCTGCTTGTGGAGTTGAAGGATTCCCAAAGACTGTCATAACATTGTTGGGGAACTGATTCTCTCCGGTATAAGCAGCTAAGTTTGCTGAAGGATGCTTCTTTTTCGATTTGAAATCTGAGGGATAGCCATGAAGCTTATAGTAAGTTCCCTAGTGTGACCTTTGAAACTGCAGTCGTCTTACTGATTCTTACTCTGCTTGAAATTATTTTTAGGGTATGAGCTTCCTTTATTATTGAACATAAGAGGCAGGATTAGAGGGGTATGGAGTAGGATCAGCCTTATTCGCAAACTGAGATGAGTTAGGGTGACTTTTACTGGTGAATAAGTTTGTTCCCGCATGAATTTCTGCTACATTTGAGGAATGATTAGCCAAAGACCTTCTACTTTCTTCTGAAATGATCATAGAGTAGGCTTTGTTTATAGAAGGATAGGTGGCATATTTAGAATCTGATTGCTCGACTGTGCATAGGACTCATTCAGTCCCATTAAGAACTGTAACAACCTTTGATACTCAAAGTGTTCTAAATATCTCTTTGATTCTTCACAGCCACAACCAGGACAAGGCATAAACGCATCAAATTCAGCCCAAAACTCCTTCAATTTAGAGAAATAAGAGGATGCTGATGAGATGCCCTGTGACAGAGTAGCAATCTGTTTGTGCAAGTATAGGACCCTTGAGCCATTCACCTTTTCAAAGTTTTCTCTAAGGTCACTCCACACTTTGTGTGCACTTGTAGCATATACCATTCCACTTAATAGCTCAGTACTCACAGAATTCATTATCCATGAAAGCACAATAGCATTACACTTTTCCCACAGATCATGAAGAGAGGATCAAATTTATCCTTAGAATATCTTCCATCTACAAAGCCTAGTTTGCTCTTGCCTAGTAAGCTAATACGCATAGAGCTGCTCCACAGAGCATAATTCTCATGTCCACTTAGCTTGATTAAAATGAGAGAGCTACCTGGAGTATCAGACGGTTAGAGAAATAAAGGATGATGTTGATCGACAACTATAGCACCCACACGACTTAGATTTTCCACTGTAGTTGCATCAACAGTCGTATCTTCAATTCTTGTGCCTGAGCTTCTACCACCGGCTCCGATTGCCATTGAAGATCAAAAAATCGGTAGCTTAGAACAGAATCAAACATAAAAAAAAAATCAGAAGAATACCTAATTGCTCAAGGACGACTCAACCTAAGGTTAGGTGAATCGAAGCAATTCATAGACGATAACGACCAAGGAGTTCTAGATACAAAATCAATGGTGAGCAATCTGCGTGAATTGATCATTTTCACGGGCTCTGATACCATGTTGAGTTCTAGAACTAGTTGATCGAGTTGGAGAGACGAAAATGAGAGCAGAGAGGAGAGAATGAACTGTGTTTCATATATTGAAATCTGCTACAGACTTTGTACAGATGCTATGTATATATATACAAGTATCTCTAACTGACTCTAACTAATTTCCACTAACCACCTCTATTAACTTAGCTGGTGACAGCTGTCACCTAAGCTCCTAACTACCTAACAGAATAAGTTTGAGGAGCAGCTTGGCTATTATGGCTCGTACTCGATTCTTCAACAAAATGATTGTTACATCGCGATTCTGTTATAGAGAGGTCTGATTTCGTCCATCACCACATGGTAAATTGTGAAAAGGTTTAACTGAGCTTGTCGTTTTCGACTCGAAACACACACATATTTGTGTGTAAAAAGTAACTAAAAGTTTAACGGACATTAATTTTGTACCACAATATTGTAGAACCAAAAGATTGAACACAACATTTATGAACCTTTGTTTTGGTGTTTGGAATCTGATTTGTGCGTATGGTGTAAGGCTATATGCCCTTCAATTTCTATCAACTAGACTATTTTCCGGCTTTTACTCTTGTGAAGCTTCCATTTTGCTTGGACAGAGCTGGACTTATTTACAAGTTCATAGATCTTTCACTGCTCTTGGTTTACATTATCAGCATCTATGAGTAATTCTGAATGTGTGTATGCATGTGTGTCCTTTGCACTAGCAATATTTCTTGGACACACAAGCAACATTTCTTGGCCATTTGCTGCTGCTGCGATATGACAAGAGCCGCAACAGCAACAACAACAAACCCGGTGAAGTCCCACAAGTGGGCTCTGGGAGGGTAATGTGTACGCAGACCTTATCTCTACCTTATGAAGGTAGAGAAATTATTTCCGGTAGATCCTCGATATGACAAGAGCCACATTTTGTTACATTTCGATTGCAAGAGATCGAGTTAATAAAGTAGGAAAGTGCTTCAGAAACGGATATGAAATATGACTTGAGACCTTTTGTCTAGTTATTTTCTTGATGAAGGTCATTGTTACACAATGTCAGAAAGAATGTGAGACACCAAACTATGACTGGGAACAGAAGACGTCAAACATATACATCAATCCACCCAGCAAAGTGGAAAAGCATCCAGAATCTCCTAGATCTTGGCTTTTTCCAAGAAATGTGACTCTATTTCATGGATTTATCCCTAATGATAAAAAACCTACAGAATTCCTTCCTACTGGAGACATTTCCTAAACTAACTGAACTCATGAAGTTGTCCTTTTCACTAACAATATCTTTGATACATCACCACCTAGTTCCTCGAACAAGACAAGCAAATTTTGTGTTGGCTTCAACCAAGACCTTGGGACATGGTACCTGAGAATTAGCCGAATAGACAAAGGGTTAGTTAGGAAATTCTAATGTGTATTTAATGATATAAAGGAAATTGAAGCAGTAGTAACATGCTTCTAGTGATGACAGAATCAGTAAAAATTCAAGAACTACCATTTCTGAGTTGGTTGTCCACAACCAAGTTGACATTTAGTTTGTCTGTAAGTTCCAGCATAGTGGAAAGCATCACAATTGCCATTAGCAGATGCTGTCCAATATCGACCTATGCTTTGTCCGTTGATCCAAACCTGTCCCTTACCCATGCTTCTCATGTCTAAGGCCACAGGGTCATTTCCCTCTGGTGCATCGAAATAAGCCTGAAACAAAAATTCCAAGATGAGTCATAAGTTCCAGCAACAAGTGGAGTCGGCTATATGAATCTTCTCCAGCCATGTCGCTCTATTTTAGCTCATCATAGACCAATACCATACAAAATAAAAATGATAATAGAAAGTACTAGCTCAATTCACGGGTTCGAGCCGTGGAAACAACCTCTTGCAGAAATACATGGTAAGATTGTATACAATAGACCCTTGTGGTCAGGCCCTTCATTGGACCTCGCGCGTAGAGGGAGCTTAGTGCACAAGGCTGCCAAAAGTACTAGCTCACTATATTTTCTATTTGGCATAAAAATCTATGGCATGACTATAACTCCTACAAAACTTAGGACCTAAAGTAAATGGACTAACGTGTCTCTGTTATTAATATCCCAAAACTTATGTTCTCAACTTCTTACCTTGTACCATTTAAGAGGTTGCTGTCCTTGGGTAGCTAGTGCACCACCAATCCAATCAACTGAAGACACTCCCTGATGAGAGATCAAGTTCATTGCTTCTCCTTTCAATCCGACCTGTTTAAAGAGGAACATATTATATCGTGAAGAAACTCTTCTACTGTAAATCCTTTGAAGGCAAAAGGAAGCATAAAAGGAGTTAGTAAGATTCAGTACTTTGTATGTCCATTTCTGCGACGATATATCTTTATGGCCCTGGTTGAGACCTTGAATAACAACTGGCCCAAGTATTCCTGTGTTCCACTCCTCATAATGCAGTCCAATATTCTTCAAGGCAATAAGAAAATTTAAAATCAGTTGAGAACGAAAAACTATTAATGCAGCAGCATAGAGTAACACAAGTAGAATTGCATTTATTTCTGCCTGAAATGAATCCTAATTACACAGTGGTAGTCTAGCAGCAATTGAAGAGTCAGAAGAAGTTGTCTTCTTCTTTCTTGTAGATAAGTATTGTAAAGATGAGAAACTAACCGGCAGGCCAACAGCAATGCTCAGTAGCTCAATTCTATTGGTTCCAGCCTGCAGGTCAACTGGTCCTGTGAAAGTGAACTTTGTATCCCTCCGACTACCATAAGAAGATCCTGAAAATTAGGAACTGATTACATCCAGGAAAATGATATAACCACAATAAATAGGCGGAAATACCAAAAATGTTTCCTGGTAGCTGTTCTACCAATGTGCATATAGGCATCATTACCAGAAAGTTTCCCGTTGACAAAGACATGAACTGCATGCCCACTTGAGTGGACGCTGAGCGTAGGCTTTTGTCCCCCTCGCAAAAATGATTCTGAGGGACTAATATCAACACTGCATTACAAGAAAGGAAGGCCAAAAATGTACTTATTTAGATGTAATTAGAAGAAGATTTATGTACTCACGTCGGATGATTTTTCTACTTATATATGAACCTCACCTTGTTATGTACCATAAGTAATCACTGTTATCTCTGGTGATATTTATCTGCTCCAAAAGTCCATTAGCTGCAAATGTTGAACTGTCCTCTAGAGAAAATACATCTTCGCTATAAGCCCCCCAAGAGTGGAGCTGAGATCCAGTTGGTATCATTTTCACTTGTGAAGTTCGAGTCCCAACCTTAGCAAGAAAAAGATGTTTTAAATCACTAAACTGAATGGTAAAGCACATAGCTACGCATGAAATGGTGCAAATTGTACTTGCTGGAACCTTACTTACCTTCGCGGTATTGAAGGCAACATGCTTACAGTCCGGAAGAATACTAATGGACCAAGGAGGAAGATTAAAGTGCTTGTTGTTAAAAACTACTCTAGCAGCAGAGTTGCTGTCGTAATTTGAGAGAAATGCTGCACAGTTTCTTTTGCCAGACGAGAATACATGAGCCTAATCGAAATGACTTTGTTGATTCAGCAACACAAAATAGTAAAGGATATATCATATTTTTTACGCTTATAATTGAGGACTAACCTCCTGAGAGCTTCCTAGTGAAATAACATTGGGATCTGAAGATATTAAAGCTCGCTCACATAGTTTAATTGCCCTGTGGAGCTCCTTTAGATGGCTATATTTAGGCTCCCTGATCAAACCTGATTAAATATGAAGTTAAAGAAAGTTAGCTGATAACTAAGTGTTCAATTGCTAGTTTGATCAAGGAAGACTTCAGCTTATATCATGAAATAAAAGGACTTTATAGACATGATAAGCTGTAAATCTGTAGAGAATACGGACTAAGCTGATTAACCTCACCATATTCATCAATTGGAGCATCATAATCATAGCTTGTCGTTATAAAAGGGCCTCCTGCTGTGCGCCCAAAGTTGGTTCCCCCATGAAACTGTGAAAAGAAGGAATAGTTAAAGGCAAACAACCGAAAAAATAGTTTAAGTCAATCAAGATCATTTCATACATAACATGTTCAATATGAATGTTGTATTTTCTTTTTGCTGAGGAAGTTCATTTACCATGTAATAATTAACAAATGAGCCACCTTTTTGTATGAACCGAGCAACCGCAAATGCCAAATCTTGAACTGGCCTCATAGGTATAGTGCCACCAAATTCAGTGAACCTTCTCTCAACAAAGAAGAAAATGAGAACCAGTTCATAAAAATGAGCATATATTTGCATTACTCAAGTCTCTGAAAAGAAGATGTTACCATCCACTCCAAGCTTCAGTCCACATAGTGGGCTTGTAAGGTTTGTTGGGAGAAAATTCATCACAGTAAAAACCATTGCATGTATTTATCTGATCAAGACACATGGTTAGAATCCTCAGTCAATGGTTTCAAGAACATTATTCCTAAATCCGAGAATAAGGCGAGGAAAACTCACGATAGGATCAGGGGCATCATCCTCTTTGCACATAACCCAGGGAACTCCAGTATCTAATCCAACAGCCATTTTTGCAGCCCATTGGACATATGCTTCGCCAGCCGTTCCAAGTGCGTTCCTTGCTGGTTCATATTCATTTTCAATCTAACCAAAATAACTTTAGAATAATTGCTGGACAATATATCATGCATTCAGAAAACAGAAGTTCGATAAGTTTTAAATCAACACTACTGTGTCAGTTTCATACCTGAGACAGTATAATGGGACCTCCTTGGGATTCAAACAGTTTTTCACTCTTCATCATCTCAACTATTTTTTGGGTGAATTTTTGCATCGCCGCCTTTACAACAAAAAGAATTGAAATGTCATTACTGCAACTCATGATCAGAATCTATCAATTTATTACCACATTATATTTATCAGAGGCAAAAACAAACATAAACAATGATGATACAGACAAACATGTTGAAATATCGGCAAAATTGGTGCTATGTTTGCATAATAGCGGGTAATGTTTAGTTACTTGAATGTGACGAAAGATAGTTTTGTGATTTTACTGTTATAGCAGACAAACCTTGAAAGGTTCATTATCCGTTCTAAAGCTGATACCAGGAACATATTTCAACCATACAGGAAATCCTCTGCAGTAGATGAGAGGGTACACAAAATCATTAGCTCATTCTTGAAATTAACCAAGAAATTTAATAAGAAAATACTAATAATAGGAATACAAAACAATGGGGAAAGTAAAGCAATTACCCAAAATTCCACTCAGCACAAACATAAGGTCCAATGCGTAAATGTGCGTAAAGCCCAGCTTTTTGCACAGTCTTTATAAACCTTACAAGATCATATCTCCCCTCAAAATCATACTGTCCACAAGAAACATAGCATATTACTAGCAATTAACAAGCAAAAATAAAGGTAACATCTTTCAGTAGTAAAAACCAAATTCTTGTTGGGCAAATTGAAACACTCACATTGCCTGGGGAAGGTTCATGGATGTTCCAAAAAACATAACTTTCAATGACATCCAAGTTTGCATCTTTAGCCTTGTTTATGAGATCTTCCCACATCTGCAAAACATACAACAACAACAACAACGTCTCAATCCAGAGCAAGTTGGGGTTGGCTATATGAATCTTCATTGATCATGTCGCTCCGTTTAAGCTTATGTCGGACCAATATTATACAAAAATAATAATAAAAAGTACGAGCAGTTCACTATATTTACTACTGGCATATAAAGGACTAAAAGACTCCCAGAAAATATAGGACCTAAAGTAAATGCATTAGCATAATTAAAACTACATTCACACCTAAATAGTATAACAACATCAACATACCCACCCAGTATTATCCCACACCGCGGGGTTTGGGGAGGGTAGTGTATACGTAGACCTTGCCCCTACCTTTAGGAGCACAGAGAGGCCGTTTACAATAGACCCTAAGTAGTATGTAATGCCTATATCTATCATTTTCGTATGCAGACCACCCATATCATCAAATTCATCCTTCCTAACATTGTCTGTCCAAGAATACAGCGCTGGAAACAAAACCAAGAATTGAAAGGGGAGGGGGGGGGTTAGAAAATGGGAGAGTACCTCAGGGGTGCTTCTGGGATAATGTATAGAGCCAGAAAGAAGAATTCTTCTTTGGCCATTAATGATAATGGCTTTCTTATCATAAGTGACTTTGCTACAAATCAACTGAGCTACAATTAGCAAAGAAAAGGTATAAACTATGAAGAATTTGGAAACTGAGCTTGTCTCCATCTTTTGTCTATTCAATCTAAAGAGTAGGAAGTTTCTATTTTTGAAAATAAAGCTGAGAAGAAACGGTGGAATAACACGAGTCAGGAACAGTAATCAGAAGAATGGCAACTATATATGGTGCTGTTTGGATTCTTCTTGCCATTAATGCAGTTTCCTCAAGTCCTATGTTCATAAATAGGAGCCTTCTCAAATAGTAATAGAAGTAAAGTGCAATTTCATATGATAATAATAAGTATAGGTAATTTCAATTTCAATGCCGTTCAATTTCATGTGCATGTTATCCAAGACATAATAGAAAAACACTGTCAAAATTCTAATTTATCTAGTATTTCAACTAATGGCAAGGCAGGTATAATATAACTAAGAGTCCGTTTGGACATAATAATATTTTACTTTTTTTCGAAAAGTATTCATTTTTTTTCGAAATTAGTGACCATAAAATTTGTAATTTTCGTTTGAGGATGAATTTTGGAATTTTTCGACAATATAAAAACTTCAAAAAATATTTTTCAAAATTTTCACTTATATCACTCGCAAAAATTTCAAAAACAACTAAAATTATATTCGTGTTCAAAACAACTCTAATTTTCAAATAATATTTTCACTTGAAAATTTTCTTCACTTTTTTTTTAAAAAATTTACAATTCTTATGTCCAAACGCCCACTAAATTAAACTAATGTGTACGGAAATCTATTGCACCAAGTTACTATAACTGTATATTGTAAAAATTAATCAACTATATGGATAGTTCAAATAGGAACAGTGATGCACTTGTGGACAAATATCGAAATATTCTTTTAGGAGCCTAGATATTGTGAAAAAGAAGTGGCTGGTACTTCAAAATCTGAATTATGCGATAAATAAACTTTGTTATCGCGCTTTTTATAATATTGTATCGTACATAATGACTACAGTAGATGTGAACCTTAAAAATATTACTTTCTCCGTTTCATTTTAGCATATCAAGAAAAAATAATTGTTATTATTGCTTTAGTTTTATCATTTACTACTCATTTCCAAATCATTTTTCAAGACTTATTGAATATTATCATTATGGTTATTATGTAAAATAAATATGTTGCCTTTATTGTTTTTTAAATGGAGTGCAACGTTTATTATAGACAAAGTAGTTCAAAATAATTTAAACGAAATCAAGGGCTCGGGGGTAAAGGAGATCTCGAGATTTATCTATTGCCTTGTTGAAGTGTAGCCTCCTTTTTTAACTTTTTACCTCTATTTCGTTTGTCAAAGACCATATTTAACTGAAAAAAGGTCGTCTTTAAACTTTAGTGCTTATTATATCATTTGAAATATTAGATTTGAATTTTAACGGCAGTCTATATGCTAGTCTCAATCACCGCTTTACGGTTGATCCTCGGCTTAATAAAAGAAAAATTACTGTTTATTATGACAAAAAATTACGAAAAGAGAAACAGTAATAACAACTAAAACCTTAAGTAAATCCGAAGCAAAAGAAATATCAGATAATAATAATAATAATCTAAAAATGAGAACACGAGGATAACACCTAGTACTACTGCTATGAAAAGAAGTATAGGTTTGGAAAGGAAATATACTCGACAACTTACTAACATACTATCCTAATCTTCGACCTCTATAACACACCCTCATAGTAGAGGGTTGATTACGCCCAATTTTAGTCCTAAAAAAGTAAGTGATCACTGCAAATATAATCCAATATGGTAAAAAAAAATGAATATAAATAAATCAGAAAAATTGTAGCACATCTAGCTACCTATGGAATTATGACTGTAATTGAAAAATGATAAGTAATCTCTATTCTTCTTAATAATTGCGTCGAGCTGTCAGAGCCAAGAGATGTGTTGTAAAGTCTCGATTGAATATTTGTTTGGATTTAATTTAAGGCTAGTTGAACCAATTCAACGCTCTAGTAAACTGTAAAATATTAGTGACAGTGGGAGTACTATATTATATATTGTTAGAGAGCAAATATCGGATCTGGTTTTGATATCTTAAATTTCTATTATGCAGCTTCAAGTTGCTACCTTTAGGAACTAGGGAACTACTATTATTATTATTTCAGTTAGTAAAGATTTAATTAAGATGTTTATAGAGAGATAAAACATGAGTATAATTCAGAAATTATGTACAAAAACCTTACAAGACGGAAAATATGGCACGTAGAGAGTATTCTGACGTTTTCAAATTAAGTGAGACGTTAAACAAGAAAATAAAGGAAATTTTATGATTAAACCTATTAAATGCTTTAAAAGACATATGTTATGGATTTAATTCGGTCGTATATATAGCAGAAGAGTAATGTGATTGAGTTTGTGTATTAATGTTCAGACTACATTCCTACTGTTTAATCAAAGCTGAATATTATATTGTAGAGGACAAGCAACGTAGCCATGCCTTAAAATTTATGGATGTTTGAGAATTTTTTCTGAGTGATATTGCTGTTTGTTCCAATGTCTGCTAATATTAATGTTTACGAGACCAGTTTAAGTTGCAAACTTGTAGAAGCAGCAACAAACACCGTTTATCCGCCGTTTGTTCCTCTCCATTCTCCCATTTCTAATCTTCATTCAATCTTTGGTGGATTTTTTCACTCCTTTCCTTGTACGTTCTGTCTTCGATTACTTCACTTCTGTGGGCAAGTGGGAAAACTCTTATTTAGGACACGATTAACAAAAAATAAAAAACAAAAACAAAAACAAACGAGGTTACTTTTGAAACAGCCAAATCCTATAATTTTATGTACTTTTAAGGGTGTGTTTGGTATAACGGAAAATATTTTGTAGAAAATAATTTTTGGAAAATAAGCAGTAATCTTACTCATTTTCCGATGTTTAATATGCAAATTAAGGAAAATAACTTCTCAAGAGTATTCATAAATTATAACTTAAATACAATAAATATGAAACCATAAACTTTCGAACCAACAATCTTTCAAACTCGTAAACACTATAATTTCTAAACTTGCAAACTTCCAAAAATTAGGCAAATATGTTCATAGTGACTAGATAAATATCTAGTATCCAAAAATTAGCTGTGCACTGTGACTCCTCTGGGACTTAACTAACTAAATTTTCTCCTATGAACTATTTGTGTCAATGGATTAGTTATGTTTGTTGGATATTTTAGTTTGATACTGCTTCACCTCTCCCCCCTCAAGAAAAGAAGATAGCTATGTTTGAGTTAAACTTGGAGATAGACTAGTCTTTTTTCCTTTCTCTATAAGACAAAGCTCATGAGGTTATTATCCTAAGCGGAACAATTTGATAGGACCCAATTTTTACGTCAAAATTATGTATGAGATGAACTTTAATACCAATAGTATACAACAACTAGCTTGAAAGATTCTGTTTGGGAAGACATATGAGAAAGATTACTTTTAACTAATCTATATATATAGTCGACTATATAAAAAGTACCTTAAGCTTTTACTTTGAGCGTTAGATATAAGAGAAAAGGTCTAAATTTATTCATGTATTATTGGAAAATGTTCAATTTTTGTCTTCCGTTTCACTTTTGACTCATCCACATCCTTGGTATTGTCATATTATATCATATTAGCCTTTTTTTTTATTAATAATCTCCAGCGTGAAATGAGTAGAATACACATTCAATTTCTTGTTTACTCGTTAGCAGTATGTAAATATAGTGCATATAAGTTTACTCGTTATTTTGAAAAATTTAAAAGCAGTTTACGGATATTGATGTTTTTAACTTCAATTCCACACAAAAGAGGGTGATTTGTATGGTGTCTAAATTTTCGCGCTCACTGATTATAGAAGGATCTGGTTCTTCTAAGTGTTCCTTAACCTATTGTTGCTAAAATAGTAAATGCGGAAAGTAAAGAACACAAGGATTTTTACGTGGAAAACACCCGGCTCAAATGGTCAAAAAACCACGACCTACTACTCAGTAGGTATTTCCCCAATACTTCACTAAATCATTGAGCCAAGACACCATTTACAAAATATTTTGTAAACCTAAGGATTAACTCTAATCCCGTTGTGGCAACTGGCCTCTAACTGTTGCGACAATTTCAAGTTAACTCTAACTTGAATACTCAGAGTACCTATTACAAATGCCTCTAGATAAAGCTTAAAGGTACAATTTGAAAACCACCTACTACAATTGAACTAGAACAAAAGACATACACTTGGAACTGGTTCTTCTATCTGGTTCATGTAGCTTCAAGTTCGCACACTTGAATCACACAAGAATTGCTTGCAAAATGCCTTGCTATTTTGCTCTCAACTCGCGTTTAACTTCTGCTTTTCTGTGTGCCTGTAGAATGAGAACATCCTGCAATATATAGAGTTAGTAGATCAAGAAACAACTAAAGTTTTAATACTACTCTTCCTTGGTGGAAGAGTTCTAGTTGTTCTCAACTCCTAACTCCTCCATTATCTTGGATAGTATTCTCTTTGAGTAAGGAGTCCTTCTCCTTATCAATTATGCAACCTTTTCGATCAAGAGATATCAGATATATCAAGTTAAGCTTATCTCCTTCACGTGCATCACTTATACTCAAATTTGCCCGTGTATGTATACACAGAGGATGGACCTGGTTCATGCTCGAGCTTCCTTTGTCAATCTTCAAAATAAAGCTTCATTTGGGCCAACAAATTCCCCCTTTTTGATGATGCCAAACTTTGTGTTTTTCATAAGCTTAGGCTATTTCTCAATTTAGCTCAACATCAACACAATGTTAGGACATTTTACCTTTTATCACTTATCATCAAGGACTAGGTTCATTGGGTTATAAACATCACTTGTTCAAAGTATAAGCACAACCTTTTTTCCCCTTTTGACATCATCGAAAAGTTGCATAAATGTGTAAGATAACCAGATTTTAAAAATTACTCATGGACACTGGGGCTACTTCAAATTCAATGATGAATTAATCATCATATATCAACCTAAGGATATTAGCCATCAAAGAAATAGAAACAAACAGTTAGAGCATAAGACAGTGAATTTCCTTAATGATTGATAAGATCCTACCACAAATCATAAGAAGAAATAAAAATATTGGAACATGAGCAAAAGAAATAAAAAAAATACTGAACTGGGTCACTAGTTAATCTACACTAGGTTAGGAGGCTTAAGGCTGGGAAGGACCAGGTTCTTGGTTTTTGGCTTGGAGTAATTTCAGCATATCCTGAAGAATGCCATCATTCTTCTCCTTTTCTTTAGCCAACTTAGCTCCGAGAGCATCTCTCTCAGTGTCCACTTCTGCCAACTTCTTCTTCAGCCTATCAATCTTCAACATCCTTAGCCCCACTCTCATGCACTAAGGCTCACATTTTTCTATTCACTGGTATCTTTTTGGATGAACCAGATTCTTTGGGAGTGGTTTGGACTTCATAGTCACAAGCAGTTAGAGTATTTGCCCTAAAATTATCATTGTTTGTACCAATCTCCCATTTCTTGATGGGTGCATTGAAATGTGCAAGTACAGTTGCGAGAATAAAGCCATAGGGTATATCATGAGTCTTTTAGTGCCATTTAGAACCCTATCAAGAAGCTAGATTATAAACTAGGCCAATTAATTTGCCTCACACTATCCAAATATTCCATAAAGATCAAATCCATAAATGTGGCAATGTGCCTCCTTTCCTGTCTTGGCAGCACACATTTATTTACAAATTCGAACACCACTTTGTGGGATGGCTTCATCTCACTCTTGCAGATAGCCTTGGGCTCAAGTTCCTCTTCATTGTCACTGAATTTCCTAGTAATGGCAAGGGAAGTAGGGAGATTCTCTAGGCTTGGCCATTTGAGCTTCTTATAGTCATTGTACCCTTCAGCAGGTACACCCAAGATCTCTCTCATCTTCTTCGCATAAAAAGTGACTTTCACTCCTTTCACCATACTGGTGACCTTACCATCTTTTACCTCACAATTGGCCATAAACTCTATAATTTCATTTCTGGCCATCCTGCCATCCAACTGAAGGAACATGTCCTTCCAGCCTTGCAACTGTAACTTTTCAAACACAACACCATTTCTTCCTTCTCCAAGTCCCTAAGGATTCTGCCTTTCAAGATAGTCCTCTTACCAAATTTGACCATCTAGTCTTTCTCAGCATCAAAATCATCTTCTTCTTACTCTCCACTCCATTCTTCTTCCTCCACAATTTTCACTTTTCTTGATTTCACAGCAGACCTAGTTCTTTTAGCCAAAGTGGATGGTTTAGCGGACTTTGACTTTGAAATAGACTTATTAGTGAAAGTCTTGGCTACTTAGATTTAGGAGTCAGAACCTTCACTTCTTCTGTCTCGTCTTCATCTCGAAGGACCAGGTCCATCTCATCAATGTCAACAGGCTCATTGACCTTCTTCTTTCTCTTAGCATCAACTTTTCTTTTACTTTCTTCTAAGGCTTTTTCCAGTTCATCCACATTCTACTTCTTCTGACTTCTTGTGGCTCTTCCTCTTATGGGAGGAATTTCAAAAGGGACAGAAGGAGCAACCTTCTTTTTCTTGTTTGCCTTAGCAGTGCTAAGGGTTTTAGCTCTTGAACATCCTTTCTTCTTTGGATTATAACTTTCAATCACCCTTTTCAGTAGGTCTATGAGGGTTTCATGTTCAGATGGAACATGTTCATCTACATTTTTCCAATTTGAGCCAGCTCCTCAGCAGCTTCGCCCGACCTACTTTCCCCTGTTTTTCTCATACTCTCCTCTATTCCAGCAGATTCCTCTCCCCAAACAACCATTGAACATGTTTCTTTAGTTAGACTAATATGAGTGGGTGAAGAACCAACCACTCCTTTTCCCTTTCCCCTCACAGCACTCCGAGCAGCCTCACTCTTTTTTTTTTTTTACCACCAACCGCTCCAGATTATTTAGTTTCAACACCTGTTGTGGATCCTACCAGTACAAACCTATTCTCTAAATTTGTAGCAACTTCAGAAATAGTTTCATGAGTAACTTTAGGTCCAGATGATACCTGTTCAGTCTTAGAAGAAATAGTTTCTTCCCCTTCAGTGGCAGACTTAAATGAATCTTCAGATTTCTGAGGTTCCTGGACCTGGCTAGCCTTCAATTGTTTATCTAATTTCTTAGAAAATGTGCTCCCAACCACAGTCTTGCGAGCAAGAATCTTAAATTTTCCTTTCTTAGACAGAGGTGTGGTTGAAGGTGTAATAGATGGTGTGGGTGTGGTTTCCTTTGGTGGGAGTGAAGGATTTTCAGAGGTGTTCGCCATTTGTGAGTTTGGGAGTTTTAGAAAATGAGTTTATGTGAGAGTAGAAGACGAGAGAAGTTCGAGAGAATTTGGACGGCTTGAAAGTTTAGAAGTGAAGAAACAAATAACTCCTAATCAACATAAAGTGGAGGAATTCAATTGAGTAACGACATCTTTGCAAAAGTCCAATCAAACTGCAAGTCAGTTTGAAAAGACGTTCAAGATTATTCCTAGAATCTAGCCACTTTATGCGGTTAAGATTTCTTTAAAACAGAAGTGGTTCGTTTTGTAACGGATAAGTCCAAAAAAGGATTTGTAATAGATGGGAATCTTCTTTTAATCATGATCCAAATATAATTATTTTAAATTATGCAGAGTGTAGAATACATACCTAGTAATCTTAATGAACCAAGTTTTTCACTGAGAAATCTCTTGTGTAAGTCTAAATTTTATAAGAAAATAGAGATAATATCATGAGATATTAATTAGTAATTTTAGCACATGGCACATGAGTATACTATTGAAAGTATGAGATTGAGCAAAATTTAATCTAATTATGTACAAAATTTACAGATTTTCTAGCCACAATTTTTTTTTCAATTTTTTTTCTTTCGATTGTGAATTTTGAACTGGTCCTTTTAGGTGATCTTAATCATCCCTAATTCTAACATGTTCCTTTCAAAGTGATCTATACTTAGAACTTTTGTGAAGATGTCAGCTATTTGCTTGTCAATAGCACAAAATTCCATAGTGATCAAACCCATTTCATAGTTGTCCCTCAATAAGTGATGCCTAACTTCTATGTGCTTAGTTCTCTTGTGATGATCCGTGTTCTTGGTCGTACTAATTGCACTAGTGTTATTACAAAATACGGGGATACAACCAACATCAATTCCAAAGTCCATTAATTGTTGTTTGATCCACAACAAATTGAGCACAACATGAAGAAACAACAACATACTCAGCTTCAGTAGTAGATAAGGCCACATAATTTTACTTTTTGGTGGCCCAAGACACAAGACATGAGCCAAGAAAGTGTGCCATACCTGAGGTGCTCTTTTTATCCACAAGAAAACCTGCATAATCAACATCAACATATTCCACTAGATTGAAATTACTACCTTTTGGATACCATAGACAAAGATCAGTAGTGCCTTTTAGGTATCTCAAAATTCTCTTGACAGCAGTCAATTGAGACTCCTTTGGATTCGCCTAAATCTTGCACAAAGGCCTACATGGAAAAAAATGTCAAGTCTGCTAGCAGTGAGATAAACAATGATCCAATCATTCTCCTATACAACTTCTGATCAACAGATGAACCAGGTTCATCTATATCCAACTTTGTAGTTATTGCAAGAGGAGTGTCAATTTCTTTGGAATCGTCCATCTTAAAACTTTTAAGAAACTCTTGTATATACTTATGCTGATGGATCGTAGTTCCATTTTAATTTTGTCTAATTTGTAAGCCTAAAATACATTAAGCTCACCCATCATGCTCATTTCAAATTCATTCCCCATTAGTTTAGCATATTCTTTACTTAACTTATCAGTGGTTGCTCCAAAGATTATATCATCAACATATATCTGAACTACCAAGAGATCTTTACCTTTTTCTTTCAAGAATAAAGTATTGTCAATTTTACCTCCCTTGTAGTCATTCTCAAGAAACATTTTTGATAATCTTTCATACCATGCTCTCGGATCCTGCTTGAGCCCATAAAGTGCCTTGTCAAGCTTGTACACATGATCAGAACATTCCTTGCTTTCAAAGCCCGGTGGTTGCTTGAGAAACACTTCTTCTTTTAGATAGACATTGAGGAAGTAACTCTTGACATACATCTGGTGAAGAGAGAATTCCATGTAAGCAGCAAAGGCTATGAGGAGTCTTAGTGCTTTCAAGTTTCAACCTTGCAACTGGAACGAAGGTTTCATCATAGTATATGCCCTCCTCTTGGCTATATCCTTGAACCACCAATCTTGCCTTGTTCCTTGTAACTGATCCATCATCATCAAGTTTGTTTCTGAAGACCCATTTTGTGCCAATTATTGATCGTCCTTGGGTATTGGTACCAGATGCCAAACTTGACTTCTTTCAAATTGGTTGAGTTTATCTTGAATTTCATTTACCCAGTCTGCTTCCTGCAAAGCCTCAGCAACTTTTTGTGGTTCAATAAGAGATAAGAAAGCATTAAAAGCACAAAGATTCTTTAATAAATATCTGGTTTTGATTCTATAGGTTGGATCAGTAATTATGTTCTCAATGGGATGAGAACTTTGATACTTGTAAGATTTCACAATCAACTAGTTTCCCCTTGATGTTCCGTCAATGTTTTGTTGCTGAGGAACAGGTTCATGGACAGGTTCCCTTGAGGTTTAAGGATCATTACCTCTTTGTTCTATTCCCGTTGTCATGTTGGCCTAGGTGAAAGACCTGTTCCATCACATGTTCCTTCCTCTAGTGCAGCTTCAGTCTGGGTTGTGGTTTCATTTGAGTTTCTTACCAGCCCAATTGCTTCATCATCATGTTTCTGCCTCTCAGAAAGAATGTTAGTTTCATCAAAAACCACATGAACACTTTCTTCTACACTCACAGTTCTTTTGTTATACCTTATAAGCTTTGCTATGTGAAGAATATCCCAAGAATACTCCCTCATCACTTCTGGGATCAAATTTACCTAGGGAGTCTTTACCATTATTGTGCACAAAGCACTTGCATCCAAATTCCCTAAGATGAGATATGTTTGGTTTTCTCCCTTTAAGTAACTCATAGGGAGTCTTCTCTACAAGAGGTCTAGACGTCTAGTCATTCACCTATTTATGATATAGTATGCAGTATTTACAGCTTCTTCCCAGAAGTTATGGGGCAATTTACTAGAAAGAAGCATAGTCATAGCCATATCTTCAAGTGTCATATCCTTTCTTTCAACTACTCCATTTTGTTGTGAAGTCTTAAGAGCAGAGAAATTATGATCTATGCTATGCTCATCACAAAATTCAGCAAATTTAGCATTCTCAAATTCAGTGTCATGATCAGACCTAATTGATGCAAGTTGATTACCTAGTTGTTTCTGAGTTTTTCTAACAAAAGAAGTAAACATGTCAAATGCTTCATATTTAGATGTTAAAAACAATTTTCAAGTAAACCTATAGTAATCATCAACAAGCACCATCACATATCTCTTACCACCTCTGCTTAATGTTCTCATAGGAACACAAAGATCCATATGGACCAGTTCCATCGTCCTGGTGGTGCTTACCATTTTCTTGCATTTGAAGGATCTTACCTACTTCCCCCTTGCACAAGCCTCACAAACTTTATCTTCCTTGAACTTGATGTTAGGCAGCCCTATCACCAGGTCTTTGGAGACTAATTTGTTGAGTTACTCAGGCTGGCATGTCCAAGTCTCTTGTGCCAAAGGAGGGGATAATTATCCAACAAACTAAAGCAAGTGACTTCATTTTTTAAAAGTGTGGACAGATCTATAGTATATATATTGTTCACTCTTTTTTCCTGAAAAATAATCTTGTTAGTGGTAAGATTAATCACAAAAAATTTGGTAGAGGTGAATGCTACCAAGTTACCTCTATCACACAATTGTGGTAAGCTTATTAGACTGTACTTTAGTCCATCTATCAAGTAGACATTGTCAATAGAGTGAGAATTAGTCTTACCTACCTTTCCAACCCCAATGATCTCATCTTTCTTCCCATTTCCAAAGGAGACATTACCTCCT
This sequence comes from Nicotiana knightiana, assembly GCA_005239525.1. Classification (NCBI taxonomy): domain Eukaryota; kingdom Viridiplantae; phylum Streptophyta; class Magnoliopsida; order Solanales; family Solanaceae; genus Nicotiana; species Nicotiana knightiana. Next base: position 26,452 of record ML370327.1, read on the forward strand.
TTGAGGTCCTCAAGTGAAAGGAATTGGTTCTTGCTTCCTGGCATATGATTTGAGCAGCCGATATCCATGTACCATATTTGGCTGCTCCCCTTCTCTTGGACCTGCAAAAGGAAATCAAGGGTTAGTCTTAGGAATCCAAACTAGTTTGGGTCCCTTTCTATAGGCAAAAGGATGAATCAAATTCATTTTAGCCCAACTTGGTAGCCTATTCTTCCCTTGAACAAATTATTTATTCTTTTGACTTGCATTTTATTTTGCAGTGCATTCACTTTTATAGTGACTTGTTTTACCACAGTGTGTGCAAATTTTGTTCTCAGGAAGTGTGAGGTACTTGCTTTTGGGATCCCATTTAGGTGGCAAATTCACAAAGCCAAGTCCTCTTCTGTTGCTACTATGATCTTCCTGTAGCCATGAAAGTGTACTGGAGGACCTGTTCCATTTACAAGTTCTATCCAGCTCATGCTTGACCTTGCTTAGATCCTCCTTTAAAATTCTTACCTGCTCATCCCTCTTGTACAACTAATCTTTTAGTTTACCTGTATTTTCTTCTAGAGTAAGTTGTGTTCAGTCAGCTGTCTTCTTACCTGTTCCTAATTTCAGTTTTAGATTTTTTAGATATAAGTTCTAGGACATTTGACTTAAGTGCATGAACCTGGTTATTCAAAGCAGTATTTTCATTTACAGTTTCACTAACCCTAAGTTCCAGGTTTTTGCACTTGGCTTTCAAAATCACACATTCCTTAGACAGTTATTCCTTTTCATTGTTTACATCCTCAGATTCATCGATTAAATCTAGAAGTAACTTAGATAACCTTTCTTTAGACAAAAATTTAATCTTGTCTTTGAGATTAATTATACTNAGAGGATCTTACCTACTTCCCCATTGCACAAGCCTCACAAACTTTATCTTCCTTGAACTTGATGTTAGGCATCCCTATCACCAGGTCTTTGGAGACTAATTTGTTGAGTTACTCAGGCTGGCATGTCCAAGTCTCTTGTGCCAAAGGAGGGGATAATTATCCAACAAACCAAAGCAAGTGACTTCATTTTTTAAAAGTGTGGACAGATCTATAGTATATATATTGTTCACTCTTTTTCCCTGAAAAATAATCTTGTTAGTGGTAAGATTAATCACAAAAAATTTGGTAGAGGTGAATGCTACCAAGTTACCTCTATCACACAATTGTGGTAAGCTTATTAGACTGTACTTTAGTCCATCTATCAAGTAGACATTGTCAATAGAGTGAGAATTAGTCTTACCTACCTTTCCAACCCCAATGATCTCATCTTTCTTCCCATTTCCAAAGGAGACATTACCTCCTTTGAGGTCCTCAAGTGAAAGGAATTGGTTCTTGCTTCCTGGCATATGATTTGAGCAGCCGATATCCATGTACCATATTTGGCTGCTCCCCTTCTCTTGGACCTGCAAAAGGAAATCAAGGGTTAGTCTTAGGAATCCAAACTAGTTTGGGTCCCTTTCTATAGGCAAAAGGATGAATCAAATTCATTTTAGCCCAACTTGGTAGCCTATTCTTCCCTTGAACAAATTATTTATTCTTTTGACTTGCATTTTATTTTGCAGTGCATTCACTTTTATAGTGACTTGTTTTACCACAGTGTGTGCAAATTTTGTTC
>ML370329.1:610-13694 GCA_005239525.1 Nicotiana knightiana
AGAAGAGAGATCTTGGAAGTACCTCGCTGGGAGGTATGGTTGGAATGTAAAGACCCACGGTAAGTGAAGCTTTTGTTCTTGCTTCTTTCCTTACTCGAGTCTCTTCTTTCTTTGTCGCTTAACTTTTTCCCTTTTGATAGGGTTCTCTGCTCGTGGGGTGTCTGCTTCATCTATCCCGAAGATGTCTTTGGCTTAGGACCAAGAGATTATCCTTGGTTTATCTTCCTCGAAGAGGAATATTTGTGAGTCTCGTTCCGTAGTAGAAGAAGAAGAAGGTTCTTTAGTACACAGGCTACGGAGAATGCAGGTGGTTTCAGATGATGAGTTTACACCCATGGCCTTGCCTTCCGTGTCTGTGGTTGAGCCCTTTACCCTTGAAGATGTTTCACATTCCCCCATTCATAAGTCTGTGGATTACTTGTTCCATGAAGGTTTTGACCTTGCTCCTGACGATTTCCCTTTGGCTGCTGTCTTTCCTGCTTCTTTAAGAGAAGCTGTCTCATCTGCTCCTTTGGATATTACGGCTTCCGTTGTTGCTTTGCCCGTGGCTTCCTCAACTCTTCAACCCTCCGTGCCTGCTGCTTTTCCCGTGGCTTCTCTAGCTCCTCAACTCTCCGTGCCTGTTGCTGCTTCATCTCTGCTTGCTTCCATGCCTTCAACTAGGGAATGAGGGTCTTCCAGCAGAGAGATGCGGCAGGTGGTAATAGAGGTTCTAGCTGAGGGGAATCTTTTCAAGGAAACGGGTGAGCCCGAAGTGTGTCTCAAGCCTTTGGTAGGTCCCACTGAGAAAGCCAAGCTAGCCAGCCATAGTGCTCTTACATGGGCCAATGAAGTTGTGCATACCTCTTTGAAGGTATGATGCAGGTTATCCTCTTTCATTTTCGTATATGAAATTTATCATATCTGATTGGTTTATTTCTTGTAGATTAATCTTATAGGCATGGAGCTTATGAAGATGATCTCAAATACGGATTAGGAGACAAAAGAGTTGCAGACCGATGCTGATAATTGGAAAGCACAGTATGATAGCCTAAGGATTGACATGGATGACCTAGAAGAGGAAATGAGTACCTTGAAGCGGCAGATGAGGCTCATGGCGGCAGAACTGGCAGTAGAGAAGGTTTCTTCCAGTCAGGCTGATAAAGACAAGAGTGTTCTGGAGTCCTCATTTGCTGAGCAGTTGTCCCGCGCCTCAGAGGAGATTAGAGACTTGAAAAACTTGTTGGGGTAGAAGGAGGAATACTCGGGCGAGCTCGTGCAATCACTCACTCGTACTCAAGAGGACCTTCGTAAGGCTTTAGATAAAGTTCAAACTCTAGAGGAGTCGATTGTACCGTTAAGGGCAGCTCATGAAGCTGCTGAAGCGGAGAAGGATGGATTGAGAGCTGAGCTTCAAGTATGGGCAAGGGATTATGAAGATCTTGAAAAGGCGGCTGCTGTTGATGTGAGCTTGGGCGTATATGAATTCTCACCTTGACACATTGACGGAAATGAGTCAAGAGGGTTTTGACCTTAGTGTTGAAATAGCTAAAACTAAGGAAGCCATGGAGAAGGCTCAACAATGTCATAGCCTCTCTTCACCTGATGGTGAGACTCCAGCTGCTTGTGCCTCTTCATCCCTAGTTTCTCCCGCTCCTTCTGCCAGTGAAGTCAACCCCCCTTCTGAAGAAGTTTAGTTGGTTCACCCTTTTTTTTTAATCTCTGTCTCAATTGGTGGTTACCCCCAGTCCCATCGGGGGTAAATTTGGATTTCTTTAAAGTCCCCAAATGACTAGTTAGGGGCACCTCAATGTGTAAGAATTCTATACGGCTAACTATAAGTTAATACTTAGCCATTTTAATATATTAATGCTTGTATGACTTTTGTTGAGTTTCTGTTTCACTCTTTAAGTCTTTTGCATGCTTCATTTTTCAAGGTTTTAGTTTTACCCCTGAGTTTTGCATATAGAATGCTTTAGATTACTCGTACTTAAATAGGCACGGTGTCATATTAAATGTGTGCCTTTTTGTAGTAGGCATAATTATGGAAGAGGGCCCTTTATGATTGACATGAAAAAGACGTCTCAACTTCATGATAATGCAATAGAGTGATAGGAATTTTACACATGTTTAGTAAAATTTTTTGTTTGAACTTCCACGACATTTTACATGTGTTTGATTATCATCTAAAACTCATGTTGCAACTGTTTTTGTTTAGCAGATTTGATATACCCTTGTATTTCGTAACTGTTTTTCATAGGTAACAGTTTTTCGATATTAATACAAGGGAACAACTGTTTTTCACTAGTAACAGTTTTTATAAAGATTGGGGTTTCTACCCGCAACTGTTTTTATTGATAACAGTTTTATAATAAGTACGAGGAAAATGATTTTTCATCCGTAACTATTTTATTTGACAACAGTTTTCTCAAAAAATACATGGATTTTGATCTTTCATTCGTAACTGTTTTATTTGATAATAGTTTTTTGAGTAAGTACAAATGATGATGATCTTTTACCCCTAAATTTTTTTGTTACAACAATTTTGAATAAGTATACATTTCTTCCTCGTGACTAATATTTTGCCTTTCAGCCTGAACATGTTCGGGTTTTTTTTTGCATTTTTGCATTAGGCTTTGTATTTGGATGACTCTTTTGATCTCTTTCGATTCTGCTCGTATCACTTGTCTTGTTAGGTAGATGGGTCTTTAGGCTCGAGCTTTTGACTTTCTGATAGTTTTCTTTTCTTCGTCTTAGCCTTCCATACTGTATAGTCCCCCAAGTGTTTGAGCTTTGAAGAATGAGATCTCAAGCACTTGATTATTCCTTCTTTGTGGTCCTTTTCCTGAAAAGGAAAAACATTTCGGACTTGAAGGTATATAGTTTTTTAGATGATGACTGCTTAACCCTTTAAAACGTCCATTAGAAAGTATAATCCTAGACCGAGAATTGTGTTATTTCCTCGCGCCTTTGCAGGTCTAATATCATCTTATGGTGATGGGTTAGCTTTATGCCTATCATCTAAAAAAGTTAGTAAAATTTTTAAATGTTCAAAATAAAATTGAACGTGTGATACCTGACCAGGGGTATTTATTTTCCTTAGAAGTAATACTTCTTTAGGTGGACGACGTTCGAGCTTGTTGGTAGAACTCTGCCGTCCATAACTTCCAACTCATAGGCGCCCTTCCCAGCTATGCCTCGGATTTTGTAGGGTCCTTCCCAGTTTGGATTTAGCTTTCCTGCGCCTGCTTCTTTCGTTGACTGAAAGAATTTTTTGAGGACGAATTCCCCAATCTTGAAAACCTGAGATGAGATTTACGGTTGTAATAACGCTCTATGATTTTTTTTGGAGCTGCAATCCGTATCAGTGCTACTTCTCTCCGTGGTTCGAGCAGGTCCAGATTGGTCCTCAATTTGTCGTCGTTTTCTCTCTCCATGGCTGTTGTGAACCTTATGCTTGGTTTGCCAATCTCCACAGGTATTAAGGCTTCTGAGCCATAAACAAGTGCGAACAGGGTTTCTCCCGTGGCTGTTTTTGAAGCTGTTCTATATTCCCATAATACCGCTGGTAACTCATCAGGCCAGTTTCCTTTGGCTTTATCCAGCCGCTTCTTTAGATTGTTGATGATGACCTTATTCGTTGACTCAACTTGACCATTAGCCACGGGTTGGTATGGTGTTGAAGTGATCCGTTTGTGGGCCAGTATCGCACACGATCTCCTTTGGTATTCCAAATCAGTATATTATGTTTCGCCATAAGAAGCTTTTAACTTCCTTTTCTCGTACTTGTTTGAACGCTTCTACCTCTACCCATTTTGTAAAATAGTCGGTTAGCACGATCAAAAACCGTACCTGTCCTTTAGCTGTGGGAAGAAGTCCCACTATGTCCATACCCCATTTCATGAAAGGCCATAGGGATATTATTGGATGCAATAATTCCGCTGGTCGATGCATGTTATTGGCAAGCCTTTGGCACCTGTCGCATTTGGATACTAAGTTCTCGGCTTCTTCTTCCATCTTAGGCCAATAGTATCCAACTCTGATTAGGGTTTTCACTAAGGATCTCGCCCCTGAGTGATTTCCATAGTGTCTTTCATGGACTTCTTTCATCACAAATTCCATTTGGTTAGGTTCGAGGCGTTTAGCTAGGGGTCCTCCGAATATCTTGCGATAAAGTGAGTTGCGAATAAGGCAGTACCGTGCAGCTTTGCGGCGAAGTGCTTGAGATGCTTTCCTGTCTTCACGTACGGTGCCATTCTGCAAAAAATTAAGAATTTCGTTTCTCCAGTCCCATGTTAAGTTGTTGAAAGTTACCTCATTCCTTTCCTGGTCGATCATTGAATGAAATAGTTGGACGTAAATTGCATTGTATTTGTTTGTTACTTCCGTGAATGCTGCGAGGTTAGCTAATGCATCTGCTTCTACATTTTCCTCTGTAGGTATTTGCATTACCTTCCATGTTTTGAATTGTCTCTCGAGCTCTCGTTCTTTTTCAAGATACTGTTGCATTCGAGTCTCTCGAGCGATGTAAGTCCTCTGTATTTGATTTACTACCAGTTGGGAGTCGTTGTTGATCACAATTTGCTCGATTGAGAGCTCCCGTGTGAGTTCAAGTCTTGCAATAACAACTTCGCACTCTGCTTCATTGTTAGTTATAGGATAACACTTGATATCTTGCCGTGTCTTTTCACCCGTGGGTGATATTAAGACTATGCCTAAGCCGACACCTTTTATATTTGGGGAGCTATCGGTGAATAGGGTCCATAGGCCCGGATTAGCACCGTTAAAAAGTTGTAACTCTTTTTCTACTTCAGGGACAATGCTATTACTAAATTCAGCAACAAAATCAGCTAGTATTTGAGACTTAATTGCAGTCTTAGGCTGATAGATTATTTCATGCTCACTTAGTTTTACGGCTCACTTGGATAATCTTCCTGACAATTCCTGTTTATGCATAATATTTCTTAAAAGATATGAAGTCACAACGGTGATTGAGTGGCATTGAAAATATGGTCGTAATTTTCTAGATGCCATTATTAAAGCTAAGGCTAACTTTTCCAGATGTGGATATCTAGTCTCAACATCTAGAAAAGTTTTACTTACATAATAGATATGTGATTGCTTACCTTTTTCTTCTCTTACCAGTACTACACCTACAACAATTTCTGAAACAGCCAGATAGATGTACAATCTTTCCCCTTCTTTTGGCTTTGAAAGCAGCAGTGGTTTCTTTTACACCCCATATTTTTTTGTACATGAATGTACGTCATAAATAAATTGATGGAAGCTCGAAAAATGAGATGTTACATCTTGCATTTTCGTATGTTAAAGTTTAGTCTTCAATTAATCGACGTAGACTCGGGGATGAGACTATCTTGAGGATATACACATTTATGCTATTTATAACAAGCCATAAGTAAGTGTCGTGATGGATAAAGGGTAAACGAATCAAAGAAAATGAGTTTTGTTGAAATTTTGCATTTTGGGATAAAATACGGTCCGAGCTAAAATACCCGGTATTTATGGACTAGTACCATACAAGGTACCACATGGCCATGATAGTAAGGTGTATAAGGTATGTGGAAAGTGAGTAATATTTTAAGTAATTTGTGATAATTTTTTAAATTATGCGGGTAATGGATTAATTACCGGGTAACGAGACATTACCCAGTTAACTAATAAGTGGGTAAAGATTACTAATCTTCACCCACTCTCCACGTGGCACAAGGACACCAATTTAAAAAATGACTCATAACAAATTATGTTATGTGTCTACACCTAAGAAATATATAAAGCTTAACTTTATAAAGGATAAGACTTAGAAGTCTTATCTCATTACAAGAATCTGAAAATGAGATATATCATTGTAGGGATCTCAAATGTGATATATCAATTAAGTATCAAATTCATTCAAAAGTTAGAAACAGAACAACTTCAACCAAACATTGGAGTTTTAGATTAAATCCATTCCAACTTTGGTTCACCAAGCGATAGAACAGAAGCAACGTTCGAAGCAATTTCATTTGAAATTCTAAGGAATCAAAAGCTAATTTTGCATGGTCCGTAGCTAAATTCTGTTAGAGAAAATTTCAAACTTCTAAAAGAGTACGGTGAAGTCTTCGTCAGGAATATTATACGGAGTTTTTACCACTCCAGGTATGTTAAGGCTATCCCTTCTTTCTTTTGTCATGGTCCAGATTATACTGAAAAAACGAGCAAATACACAGTTTCTATAAATTACTCTATTTATAGAAATAGTAGGGGTGTCTATATTCTTGATTCCCCATGAGAATTATTATTATTTTCTGTTCATGGGTCTCAGAATAATACGCAATTGGAAAAGTTTATCTAGAAGGAATATTGAGATTATTACGTACTTTTCATGCATTTCATACATGTGCATTGACCCATGACCAGATGGTGTTATATACGCGTATATATGTAAATATATGTATATGGGATATGGGAAAAGGTTACGGTGTTATATACGCACCACCACCTGATCAACTGGTATATGATGATTATGTTGCCCACATTGGCTGAAATATGATTCAAACGGCGTTATATACGCGTATATATGTATGTATATATATGATTCAAATGGCGTTATATACACGTATATATGTATGTATATGGGATATGGGAAAGGTTATAGCGTTATATACGCACCACCACCTGATTAGCTGGTATACGATGATGATTTTTCCACAGTGGCCGATATGATATGATAGGATGCCCTCAGAGGCTGATTATGTTATGAAACATATACCTATGCACGACATGACATTCATACGCATATGCATGATGCTAAAAGTGATTTATTATTACAGAGTTATCCAGACATACAGGTTGAGTCAATTACTCTATATCTCTTCCATGTCTCTTATGTATTTATTTATGTGCCTTACATACTCAGTACATTATTCGTACTGACGTCCCTTTTGCCTGGGGACGCTNAAAGGATTGTACGGCCTGGCCGACCTATGTTTTGAGTTTATAAAGGATTATGTTGGCCTATTAGGCCCGTATGTCATGTGTATGTAATGAGGTAATAAGAAAGATACGTTACATTGGTACTCGGTTGGATTCGCGGCCCATCGGTTTGGGTCGTGACAAAAGTGGTATCAGAGCAGTTCTGTCCTAGGGAGTCTACAAGCCGTGTCTAGTAGAGTCTTGTTTATGGGTGTGTCGTGCACCACACTAATAAGTAGGAGGCTACAGGGCATTTTAGATTGTCACTCTTTCTTCTTACTCTAGATCGTGTGGTAGAGCTCACTTAGAAGAATTCAAATTCCAAAATTCTATTTTTATTCGTAATAAGACGATGCCTACATTCAGAAAGATGATCGATAAGAGATATAGCTAAAGAAGTGTTGAATTAGAGGAACTCGATTTTGTATCATGCTTATGATAAGTAAGTATGAGGTCTTTAGCAGATCATAAGCGTACTGAAAGGTGCAAGCCTCTTGATAAGGAGCCTTAAGGCAAGAATGCCTATCCACCTCTATGGTGAATGACAATGAGAGATTAAGAAGATAAATACAAGTTTCAACTAGCAAAAGAAGCAAGATGAAGGAGGGTACGAGTTGCCCAGTTAATGAAGTTTAACAATGTTTATAATTCAGGCAGAGGCACATAAGCTTTTTGAGTTATATTCAATAGTAACAGAGGTATATACAATTGGTCGCACCCATTCCAGATATGCCCTATGGGGGTGAATAGAAGTAGTATAAGAAGATATGATGGATGAATTGCTTGTGACAGTTGACATTTCTGAAGGATATTGCAAATGTGCTAATAGATCTCCTTGTGAGACACCCAGATGGTACACTTTAAAATAGTTCAGCCAGATATGAGTACTACAAAGACATGCACTATAAGCCTTGAAGGAATACATATTACCTTAGTATGGCTCGTGTCCCTAGTAAAGCAAGAACTTTAAGCAACTTGAAGAGCCACTGGATGGAGCAAAGGAAAGCTAAAAGCGAAAGAATGTCGTATTGAAGTTTTCACAAGAAAACGGATATGCAAAAACATTAGCAGAGTAATAAGAAGAGAGAGAAGGATGCATTATGAATAAGGTGTGATACATTGATGGAAACGGTAGAGTGTTACAAAACCTATAGTCAAATGAAGAAAGAGACGAAAGGTGATGGGCCTTAAGACAACAAAGAGTATATGCCATAAGGTTATATCCTCATTTCGAGAAATAAGTTCGTAACTCCAACGCGACTACCAGAGGGGAGAGTTAATCCCCAGAATAACAAAAATCAATATGGACTGGCAAACAAGATAAACTAAATATGAATTACGGACTGAATGACTGGGAAGTACTCGGCATCATGGGAATTTCAGATTTAGTTCTGGCAGTAATAGAAAGGACCACAGAAGAATATTCACGATGAATACAGAGAATAGTCATTCGGGGAGATGCTTCCCTAGAGCAAGCAATGTGAGAAAAGTTAAGCTTAAGAGACTGTATGTGCCAGTTACGCTAAGTGTCACCCTCGCGAGTAAGGGAATTTTTCATCCTTGGTATAGAAGAATTGCCGCAAGGCAAGTAAGGATCATTGATGCTGAGAAACGACGCCAAAGATGAAGAGGTAAAGTATATATAGTTAGATTCTCGTGGCTTCAGTTTTTAGTACATCCCTAAAGGGGGGAATATGGAGTAATGTGGCATTAAGCCAGAATTAAGTGATTCTAGTGACTATGGAATGGTAAAGGAAGAATGTGATAAATGAAAGAGGAATGAGATGGAACTTATCCAAATCTTACAGATACGCTACGATTCAAGAATATTGTGCAAGCACGACGTCATGGAGAGGAAGTAAAGGTTCCTACCCGAGCTGTTATTAATAAATAAGGAGCCAGTGCGAGACGTAAGTTAAGACAAAGGAAGTAACCCAATAAAGATTACGAGGAATATTGATATGAGAATGGGCCAACGAGTAGTTAGTAATTGGTCAGGAAGATCCCAATTATGGCTAAACAGGAGGTTATAGACGAATCATCAGATCGTGTGAGATAAACATATTAGAACCCAACATGAAGAGTTCAGCCTCGAAGAATATCATTATAATACTTGAGATATACTCAAATAAGAGTCGGGGTAGTTAAAGATATATATGAATGTTACAGGGATAAAAGAAAGTGCCACTGGGAAGGCAGTCAAATATCAGTTGAGAAGCAACCATACAAGCACAAGGGCATAGAAGTAAGCAACTATGGATGATTATAGGCAAGTAAGGACATCAAAAAGGTCCGTAATAATCTCACAACTTTACGAGAGTCAAGGGTTCTCCCTAAGTACTACAAGGAAAGACTAGCTGAGGAGATAAGAAAGAAGGCTTCAACCTAAGCACAACGACCTAAAGAGGAAATGGTCGTATAACAACAATCTCGCAACAACATTGTAAGCATTCCAAAGGAAAGTGGCACCTACCGTGGCTAATGAACGGGAGGTAAGAATTAAAAGTAATATTCGAGATCATATGAGTTGTATGAAAACTCTGGCAAGTGTGGGAACTAAGAAATCTAAGTATGGATGCAACAAAGGGGCAGAAAGACTAGGAAAAGTAATAGCTTACGTTGAAAGAAAGCTAAGATGGAACCAAAGAATTATTTGATCAAAGATCCAGGGTTAGTACGCTATGGATACACTCAAGATTTTGGGGCATTGTCCAGGAAGCATATTTGTTGACAATCATACAGCCATAGAAGACTCCGGTATAAGTTAAAATAAAGAATTGAGCCTGGGGCATAGACAAAGGGTTGAATTGTTAGAAGATTGTATCATGGATATTCCATAATTCCCATGAAAGGATAAGGTAATAACTGATACCATGAGCCACAGATTGGAAAATAGCTTAAGCCTACATAAAGGCTGATCAGAAGGAAGAGGAAACTAAAGAACTACATCACTTAAGTAAATCAGGAGTCTGATTATTGGACCTAGAAAAATTATAGAAGTTGTGCTGGAGAACATGACATAATCACTCTTAATATCATATGTTCAAGAGAAATAACACAACAATCATAATCTATAATGGCTCTACAAGGAAGCTAGTTAGAAGAAGTACCAGTCTCATAAGAAGTCAGTATGAAGCTCCCACCGGATTGTGTATGTACCAGAGGTGCGAGTATTATAATAGAGCTTCAAGTTATGGACGTGAATTACACCTAGGTGGAAGGGAGGTTATGAAGGAAATAAAAGATATGATACGAGATTTTAAGTAAGTAAGGTAAAAGTGAACAACATACGAGATACTCAAATGCAGAAAGTTGTGAATAGTCCATATTTTGGATAGAAGGCTATAAGCACGGGAGTCCAATAACCGGGAATGATAGCGGCATCATCGGCGGCATGTCTTCCAGCCTATGGTTTCTAAGTACTGAGAGATATAGTTAAGAGAATAGAGAAAACTTGGAGACGATGTGATATCTCTCTTGAAATTCCAGAATAACATAAGGAAATCTATGGTGCAAGCAAGTTGAAGGAAAGTTTATATATGAATATGTATAAGTCGCAAGCTAAAGTATGGTAGAGCGACAAAATTTTAAGGAAACATGAGTAAGGATGAGAAAGGCAAGTAAAAAGTTGACGAGAATGGATAAGTACTCAGGATTAAGTCCATGAAAACAAGAGAAAGTTCAGTATAGCCTGAATGAACTCAAAGGAATCTAAGATTAATAACATTTAGAAAGATTGAAATGCTGACCTAGTAATAAAATGAGGATATAATTGTGACAGATAAGGATGAAGTTTGGTCCTTCATTTGAATAATGATTTGTTAAAAAAAAAAAAGGAAAATAGAAGAAGAGAAGGAGAAAAGATTTCGCTGGCGGCACGAAATTAGGATACCCCCATAAGGTGAATCACATTGAGACACTATGAAATATGATCATGGAAATCACTTCAAATATTCCTCAATTGTATTACGTAAGAAGTTTCAAGTCTTCAAGTAAAGGATTATAGATCAACATTGAGGTGAATCAACAATGGTCAGATACAAGTTACAAAGTATGACATGAGATTAGGCCATGATTCTTAAGGCGAACGGTGATGAATGAGCATTGAAGGACTGAGATTTATACCTAAAGGATAGGTAACAAAAGTAACTGGGAGCTTGGTAAGCATACCTCAGTAAAGATAGATTGAAGTAAAGAAAAAAAAATTAGGGTATAGTATAACCCATGGAAATGCAGCAAAGTCATATGAATGGATAACCAGACCTATAAAATAAGATATGACCATATTCACAAGTTTTACAAAGTATCGAGCAAAGGACTTAAGTATACCTATAAATGCTCAGAAGGAAATCTTGTGAAGCTCTGTATATGTTTACAAAGTGAGGCCTAGAGATTGGACAAAGGTTTGAGGAAAAAAGGGGAGAAGAGTCATATAGGCGCACTTACAAGGTCAAAGTCGTACAGGCTGCATGATAGAAAGTAACAACAATTACGAGATGGAAGGATTTCAACCATAAGTCATGGTGTGAGAAAGAGGCCTAAAGGGGGGAATGCCCTGGACTTTGGAATTATTCACAGAACAGTTTCCTAGATGGCAAGGATAGTACTAAATTATTCGAAAGGCATAAGTTATGAAAATAATAAGTGCATCAGTCAACATTCGAGGAAGAATGTTCCAAAGGGGGGAATGATGTTACACCCCATAATTTTTTGTACGTGAATGTACGTCATAAATAAATTGATGGAAGCTCGAAAAATGAGATGTTACATCTTGCATTTTCGTATGTTAAAGTTTAGTCTTCAATTAATCGACTAGACTCGGGGATGAGACTATCTTGAGGATATACACATTTATGCTATTTATAACAAGCCATAAGTAAGTGTCGTGATGGATAAAGGGTAAACGAATCAAAGAAAATGAGTTTTGTTGAAATTTTGCATTTTGGGATAAAATACGACCCGAGCTAAAATATCCGGTATTTATGGACTAGTACCATACAAGGTACCACATGGCCATGATAGTAAGGTGTATAAGGTATGTGGAAAGTGAGTAATATTTTAAGTAATTTGTGGTAATTTTTTAAATTATGCGGGTAATGGATTAATTACCGGGTAACGGAACATTACCCAGTTAACTAATAGGTGGGTAAAGATTACTAATCTTCCCCCACTCTCCACGTGGCACAAGGACACCAAATTAAAAAAAAATGACTCATAACAAATTATGTTATGTGTCTACACCTAAGAAATATATAAAGCTTAACTTTATAAAGGATAAGACTTAGAAGTCTTATCTCATTACAACAATCTGAAAATGAGATATATCATTGTAGGGATATCAAATGTGATATATCAATTAAGTATCAAATTCATTCAAAAGCTAGAAACAGAACAACTTCAACCAAACGTTGGAATTTTAGATTAAATCCCTTCCAACTTTGGTTCACCAAGCGATAGAACAGAAGCAACGTTCGAAGCAATTTCATTTGAAATTCTAAGGAATCAAAAGCTAATTTTGCATGGTCCGTAGCTAAATTCTGTTAGAGCAAATTTTCAAGATTCTAAAAGAGTACAGTGAAGTCTTCGTCAGGAATATTATACGGAGTTTTTACCACTCCAGGTATGTTAAGGCTATCCCTTCTTTCTTTTGGCATGGTCCAAATTATACTGAAGAAACGAGTAAATACACAGCTTCTATAAATTACTCTATTCATAGAAATAGTAGGGGTGTCTATATTCTTGATTCCCCATGAGAATTATTATTATTTTCTGTTCATGGGTCTCAGAATAATACGCAGTTGGAAAAGTTTATCCAGAAGGAATATTGAGGTTATTACGTACTTTTCATGCATTTCATACATGTGCATTGACCCATGACCATATGGTGTTATATACGTGTATATATGTAAATATATGTATATGGGATATGGGAAAAGGTTACGGCGTTATATACGCACCACTACCTCATCAGCTGGTATATGATGATGAAGTTGCCCATAGTGGCTGAAATATGATTCAAACGGCGTTGTATATGCGTATATATGTATGTATATATATATGATTCAAATGGCGTTATATACACGTATATATGTATGTATATGTATATGGGATATGGGAAAGGTTATGGCGTTAT
>MDKJ01249520.1:0-17103 GCA_005239525.1 Nicotiana knightiana
AACAAGAGCTGTCGACTCATGTTGGTTTGAGCCATTGGGGTCTTGGGATCGGCTGGAGTCAAGATTTTTAGGGTTTCCATTTTTCAGATATGAAATTAGTCTTTTTTGGTGGGGGTTTTTGGGGAAATCATGGGTAGGAGATGATTGAGGGGAAGGAGAGGAGTGTTTGGTGAATTTTGGGGTTGGTTGGAGAAGCTCCGCCGCCGGTTGCGGTGGTATATGGTGGGGGGAATTAGGGCGGCTAGGGTTTTGGGTCTGGGGAGGGAGACGAGAGTGAGGGGTGTAGGGGAGAGTGAGTTTGAAGGGGTATGGGGGTGTTAGGGCAGTTATATATAGGGGGAGTGAGTTGTGGACCGTTGGATTAAAACGATCCAACGGTTGAGGTTGATAGGAGATAAAACGGGGTCGTTTTGGGTAAGTAGGGTTTGGACGGTTATGGGGGAATGGGCTGGGGTGAGTGTATAGAGAAGGGGTTTGGACCGGTAATTTTTGCCCAGGTCCGATTTTAACCCTCCCATGACCAATTAACTTAATTATCTAATTAACACTAATTCGAATTAAACTTTAAAAATGTAGTAACTAATTTTAAATTTGTTTTTGTCTAATTATAAATTAATTGTTGAGTTAATTAAGAGTAACACTATTTAATTTAAGACTTCTTATCGTTTAGAGAATAAATTTCGTAATTTTATTAGAAAAAATGATTAAATTAAGAATTTAACCATTAAATCCACATTATGTCAAATGATCACCTTTTCGTTATCATTTATTTCAATCAATTGCAAATAATGTATTAATTAGCTCTAGTTCTAGTTTAAATTTTAATTGATTAGTAAATTAAAAGGTGAAATTGTTAGTTAATAATTGTAATTATTTGAAGGATAATTTTCCGTAATTTTCAATAAAATGATTGAAGTTGTGCACCTAATCATGCAACTTTAAATTATTTATAAATTTAAAAGGACAAATTATGATTGTGCAATGCAAAATAATTTACAAATAACACTGAAATTCAACAAAAAATTATAGAACTAATTTATTTGTTGAATTTTGTAGGAGTATATGGTAGGTTAAAAATTACATGCTCACTAGGTTGTGAATCTGTGACCCTGTTAATACTTTTAGAAACTCTGATTGTAGTTTGGTATCTCTGATAATACATATAGAAGTTCTACTATGGTTACTGTTTTGGATCTCTGTTAATATTCTTTGGATGTTCTAATTGAAATCATTAATCCGTGCCTTCCTAATTGAGGTTACTAATATGTATTTCTAATTGAAGTTATTAATATGTGTCTACACTAGCACTCTTTAGAAAGTACCAGTTGTAGTGGTTAACCTGTAATGATGTTACTACTCCTTAGAAGCTCTAATTGTAGTTGTTAATTTTCACTCTCCTAATGCTCATTAGAAGTTTACTTGAAACTGTTAGTTTATATCTTTGTTAATACTCTTTAGGAATTTCAATTGAAACTATTAACCTCTGTGTGTTACAAGGTAAAACCTATGTTAATACCAACCTTTAATTAGTCTAATTGAAGGATGTTAAGGTAGATGTATTTGTTACCCCACATTAGTATACTTTTATAATTCAAAAAATTACTATTAATTGTTATAACTTGTTTAGGCCCTTACCAATTTATTTCATGAATGATTATATGCATAGAGTAGCGTATCTAATGTTCTTCTCTCTCTCTCTCTCTTTAACATGTATTACAATTGGTCCTGTTGAGTTCTTAAAAAATTTCAGGCCCAAATCCTGTACCTCTGCATACAAAAATTTGAAGTCTGCTGTTGTCCGCTCCGGCTGTTTGCTGGGCCTACCTTTTTTCAGGTCCAAACAAGAGTCCTTCCTTACTCTTTACTACTTTATTATATTCCATTATTCATATTTCTCATATGTATATAAAAATTACACACTTATCATATCTGATTAAATATTTTATTTTATGTAACGACCCGGTCGGTCGTTACGTAGAATTTGCATTTATACTTACTGTTATTGCCTTGTAATAGTTTGGTTAAACTGTTCTTGATGTGTTAGAGTTGGTAGGCTCGGAATCGAAATAATTATAATGAGAATTTAGTCACTTAGTCTTTAAAAATAGCCTTAGAGTTGGAAAAATCAACTGAGAGTTGACATATTGGTAAACGACCTCAAAATGCGGATTTTATGGCTCGGATAGCTTCGTTAGGTGATTTGGGACTTAGAACTGTGTTCGGAATATTTTTGTGAGGACCGGTCTAGAACTAGGCTTGAATTGGCGAATGTTAGTTTTTGGTAATTTTCGCTCGGCAGTGAAAATTAGGCTATCGGGGTCGGAATGAAATTCCGACAGTTGGAACATGTTTGTAATGTCATTTCGGATATGTCTGCAAAATTTTAGGTCAATCGAAGTCGTTTTGGATAGTTTCGGCATCGTTGGTGGATTTTTAGAAATTTCAAAGTTCTTAGGCTTGAATTTGATGTGATTTTGGTGTTTTGATGTTAATTTTAGTGCTTCAGGAGTGCAACTAAGTTTGAATGATCATATATGATATGTTGGTATATTTTGTTGGGATCCCGAGGGGCTCGGGATTGATTTTGGATGGTTAACGGGAAGTTCGGAGTTGGAAATTTGCAGCAAACAACTGCTGGTGTGAATTCGCTGTTGTTTCTGCACCTGCGGATGTTTGATCGCAGGTGGGGGCCCGCAGGAGCGAAAGAAGGCTCCGCAGGTGTGAATTTGGCCAGCCAGGGAAAAGGTCGCAGATGCGGATAGGGGGTCGCACCTGCGAAGTCGTAGGTGCGGAATGTGAGTCGCAGGAGCGGAGTTAGGCCGTTTAATGAAAAGTTGCAGGTGCTGTTGATTTAACCGCATGTGCAGTCCTGCAGGTGCGAGAAATGGGCCGCAGGTGTGGAACCCCTGGGCAGAAAGTATAAATTAAAACCCTCCGCCACCATTAGACCTTTTAACATCATTTTTGAACAGGAAAAGAGCTTGAAGGCGATTTTGAAGAGGAGAAATCAGTGTTCTTCGGTGAGGTAAGTATTTTGGACCCTAAAACTCGATTATAGGTGATTAAGGAATATAATATCAGTGTTAAATTCATGAAAATCAGTAGAAAAAGGTGGAGTTAGGACTTTAGATTATGAGACCTTTAGGGATCGATTTGAGGGGTCAAATGAACTTCGATTTTAGCGTTCTTTATATGTACGGACTCGTGAGATGATGATGAAAATTTTGGTATAAAATTTGTTGATTCTTGAGAAGCGGGCCCGGGGGTCGGGTTTTGGCTAAATTCGGGTTTTATTCTAAAATTGGTACTTTTCAATTGGAATTCATTCCTTTAGCATAATTTGATGATAAAAATCTGATCTTTATAGATTTGAAGCGCTCGAAAGTTGATTTGAGAGGCAAGCGGGTTGTAGAGTAGCTTTTCGGGCTAGTTTGAGGTAAGTAATGTCTTCAAATCCTGTCCTGAGAGTATGAAACCCTGGACTATGCATCGTTTCACGGATTTTGGAATGCAAGGATTGGAAATTTGGAAATATATTCCTTTTTAGGCAACTATTGAGTTGTGAACCTGATTTTAAAGCCTATGCTTAATAGTATTGATATACTTTCATATAAATTGGGCTGCAAGCCATGTTTGGGGCCTAGTGCTGATCTGTTTACCCCTTGGGGGCTGTTTTTACTATTTTCCTCACTTGATATGTTATGATATTCACTTGGTATTTTCTTGATAATTGTTTTGACACTCAGAGTATTTTGATATTATTTCTTGAAAAAAATGAAACACTGTTTTGGGTCGAGAACCCGGTATAATAATGGCCTGAGTGGCATGATTGAGAGTGTCTGGCTGAGTGAGGCTGCGAGCCAATATTGTGAGGATGTTATGATACGAGAGAGGCCGAGGGCCAATATTGTGAGTGATTTATGTCATGATGTGGCTGGCTGAGGGCTAATATTGCGAGTGATTTATGCCATGATATGGCTGGTCGAGGGCCAATACTGTGAGTGACAATGATGTGGCTTGTTATAGCGCTTGGACTGTAGGAGCCCCTCCGGAGTATGTACACCCCTAGTGAGCACAGGTACCTACTGAGTGCGAGTGATGCCCGCGGGGCTAATACTGAGTGACTGTGAGGTTGCCTGCTGGGCTGATACTGAGTGATGGTGAGGTGCTGAGGGAAATTGTTACAAGAAATGATTATGTCCCGAGGGGCAGATTTATGATGATTTTACTGAGTTTTTGACTGTGATCACTTCGTTTTTTCAAACTGATTTTACTGAGAGTTTTACTGAGACATATTGAAATTATACTTGTTTCAAAGAGTTTCTGGAAATTTGTTTTCGAACTTATGTATTTGATGAATACTTTATGGTGACTTCGTGTTTTACTGTTTTTGTGAATTGGTGTATTTGTGCTGTGTGTTTCGTATTTCTCAGACTGTGATTTATTTTTATTACTACTAAGTTGGCGTACTCATCATTACTCTCTGTGCCTCTTCGCACAGATCCAGGTACCGATTCGGTGTAGTAGCTGTCTTCGTTTCTATTCAGCTGCTTAAGGGATTTCGAGGTAGCTGTTCAGCATCTGCAGCTTCTCCATTTCCCTTCCTTTATTAGTATTAGTATTTATTTCATAGACATTGATTAAGACATTAACAGAGTTAGTTTTATTTCTTAGATGCTCGTGACCATGTTGACTCTAGTCTTGGGAGAGTTGTTCAGACTGTTAGATTATTATGGGGGCGTAAGGACTTAAAGAGATTATTTAGGATTTGGGGTTGTGACAAGTTGGTATCAGAGCTCTAGGTTACATAGGACTCAACGGTCATGAGCAGGTTCAGTAGAGTCTTGTGGATCAGTGTAGAGACGTCTGTACTTATATTCGAGAGGCTGCATAACTTTTAGGAAACATCTCTATTTTCTTGAACTCTTTCGTGCCAATCTATTGATTCTTGAAATCTAAACTCATGTTGTTTCATTCTCTCACAGATGGTGAGGACACGCAATACCGATCAGGGTGACCAGACACCAACCTGACCCACAAGGGGTCGGGGCCATGGTTGAGTTAGGGGACCAGCCCGTGCAGCAGCCGAGACAGTACCACAGGATCCCCCTGTTATTCAGGATCAGGTTCCCGCCGATGGTGCTCCAGCGGGACAGGCTCAAGCACCGGCAGTGTCTATTGTTATTCCGGGTCTTCAGAAGACCCTGGCTCAGATATTGAAGGTGTATACCGATTTGGCTCAGGCAGTCGCTATGTCTACTACTGCCACTGCAACTCAGGCCGGGGGAGGCGTTCAGACTCCAGCTGCCCGGACACCTGAGTAGGATGTACAAGGTATTCAGGAACCGGGGGTAGTCCCAGCCCAGCCGGTTTCCCCAGTTCAGGACTATGTGGTTCCTGCTATGCATGAGGATGAGAAACGCAAGCTGAAGGTTCAGTAGACTTCAGGCTCCGACTTTCAGCGGTACAGAGGGCGAAGATGCCCAAGGGTTTCTAGATAAGTGCTAGAGGATACTACGTACTGCGGGTATTTTGGAGACCAGCGGGGTCTCATTTGCTACATTTCAGTTTGCTTGTGCTGCTTTCACTTGGTGGGAGGCATTTGAGAGGCGTAGGTCGGTTGGTTCAGCACCACTTACCTGGCAGCAAGTCTCCACACTCTTTTTGGAGAAGTATGTTCCTCAGTCATACAAAGAGGAGCAACGCAGACAGTTTGAGCAGCTGCGCCAGGGAGAGTTGTTAGTTACTTAATACGAGATGAGGTTTTCCGAGTTGGCTAGATATGCTTCGGAGTTATTCCCTACTGACAGGGAAAAGATCAGGAGGTTTGTATATGGTCTCACGTATCAGCTTTGGATTTTGACGACCAGGGAGAGAGTGTCTGAAGCTACATTTGGGCAGGTAGTTGAAATTGCTCGGGACATTGATTCGGTTCGTAGGCAGGAGCGTGAGGAGAGGGAGGCTAAAAAGCCTCGGGGATCAGGTAGCTTCAGTGGTGCCCCTTCTAGAGGGCAATTTCAGCACAACATTGGTCGTCCATTTAGACCTCCACAGCCAGTTCGCCCAGCTTACAGTGGTGTATCTTCGGGGCAGGGTCCTCGCAGCTCTCATTAGGGTCGTTCATCTTTTAGTGCCCTTCCAGCTCAGAGCTCCGCCCGAGCATCATCTCATCAGGGTTCTTCTATGCATGGTTCGTCTGGTGGTTATCATGGTGGTAGGGGTTCTTGTCAGTTTTCATCTCCAGCTCCTGGTGGTTGTTATGAGTGTCGAGAGTTTGGACATGAGTGGAGGCAGTGTCCCCGTCGTCCCGGTAGTTTATCTCAGCAGAGGGTTCATCCCTCGACTTCAGCCCCAGTCACTTCACCACCTACCCAGGCAGCCAGGGGTGGTGGTCAGGCAGCTAGAGGCCACCCTAGAGGGGGAGGTCGAGCAGGTGGAGGCCAGCCACACATTTATGAACTTCCAGCTAGGCCTAATGTTATGGCCTCAGATGCGGTGATTACATGTACTATCTCAGTTTGTCACAGTGATGCTTTAGCTTTATTTGACCCTGGTTCCACGTACTCGTATGTTTCATCTTATTTTTCCCACTTTCTGAATATGCCATGTGAGTCTTTAGTTACGTTTGTACATGTTTCTACTCCGGTGGGCGATACTATTATTGTGGACCGTGTGTATCGGTCATGTCTTATATCTATTGGGGGTCTGGAGACCCAAGTGGACTTGATATTACTCAGTATGGTTGATTTTGATGTAATTCTGGGCATGGATTGGTTATCACCATGTCATGCTATCCTTGATTGTCACGCTAAGACCGTGACCCTAGCTATGCCCGACGTTCCGAGAGTTGAGTGGAGAGGGTCTATAAAGCATGTGCCTAGCAGAGTGATTTCTTATTTGAAAGCTCAGTGTATGGTTGAGAAACGGTGTGAATCTTATCTTGCTTTTGTGAGGGATGTTAGTAGTGAGACTCCTTCTGTTGATTCTGTTCCTGTAGTCCGTGATTTTTCCGGACGTATTTCCTGCAGACCTGCCAGGCATGCCACCTGACAGGATATTGATTTTGTTATTGACTTGGTGCCAGACACTCAGCCTATCTCTATTCCACCTTATCGCATGGCACCAGCGGAGTTGAAAGAATTGAAGGATCAGCTTCAGGAACTCTTAGATAAGGGGTTCATCTGGCCGAGTGTGTCACATTGGGGTGCACCGGTGTTGTTTGTAAAGAAGAAAGATGGTTGCATGCGTATGTGCATTGATTATAGGCAGCTGAATAAGGTTACAGTGAAGAACCGATATCCTTTGCCCCGTATTGGTGACTTGTTTGACCAGCTTAAGGGAGCTAGGGTGTTCTCCAAGATCGATTTGAGGTCGGGGTATCACCAATTGAAGATTCGGGATTTTGACATTCCGAAGACTGCTTTCAGGACCAGATATGGTCATTATGAGTTTCTGGTTATGTCCTTTGGGCAGACCAATGCCCCAGCCGCGTTCATACAATTGATGAACAACGTGTTTAAGCCTTACCTTGATTCGTTCATCATTGTGTTCATTGATGACATCCTGGTTTATTCTCGTAGCCAGGAAGAGCATGCTCAACACTTGAGGGTTGTGTTATAGAGGTTGAGGGAGGAGAAGCTTTATGAAAAATTCTCCAAGTGTGAGTTTTGGCTTGGTTCAGTATCTTTCTTGGGGCACGTGGTGTCTAGTGAGGGTATTCAGGTTGATCTGAAGAAGATTGATACGGTGCAGAGTTGGTCCAGACCGTCCTCAGCTACTGAGATTAGGAGTTTCCTTGGTCTAGCGGGATATTACCGTTGCTTTGTGGAAGGATTCTCTTCTATTGCTTCACCATTGACCAGATTGACCCAGAAGGGTGCTCCATTCAGATGGTCCGATGAGTGTGAGGAGAGCTTTCAGAAGCTCAAGACAGCATTGACCACATCTCCGGTACTAGTTTTGCCTACTGGTTCGGGTTCTTACACAGTCTATTGTGATGCTTCTAGAGTTGTCTTGGGAGCGGTATTGATGTAGGACGGTAGGGTGATTGCCTACGCGTCTAGACAGTTGAAGGTGCACGAGAAGAATTACCCAGTGCATGATCTTGAGTTAGCTGCCATTGTTCATGCCTTAAAGATTTGGCGCCATTACTTGTATGGGGTAAAATGTGAGATTTTCACTGATCATCGTAGTATGCAGTATCTGCTGAGGCAGAAGGACTTAAATTTGTGTCAGAGGAGATGTTTAGAGCTTCTCAAGGATTATGATCTCACTATTTTGTATCATCCGGGGAAGGCCAATGTAGTGGCCGATGCCTTGAGTCGCAGAGCAGAGAGTTTGGGGAGTCTAGCTTACCTTCCAGCAGTAGTGCGACCTTTAGCACTTGATGTTCAGGATTTGGCGGGTCAGTTGGTGAGATTGGATTTGTTAGACCCTCCGCAGGTATTAGCTAGCATGGCTTCCTGGTCTTCTCTCTATGATCAGATTAGAGCTCGACAGTATGATGATCCGCATTTGTTAGTACTTCAGGATAGGGTCCATCGAGATGATACTAGCGATGTGACTATTGGTGATGACGGTGTTATGAGGATGCAGGGCCGTATTTGTGTGCCCAATGTGGATGGTATTCGAGAGATGATATTAGCAGAGGCTCACAGCTCGCGGTATTCCATTCATCCGGGTTCCGCGAAAATGTATCAGGATCTGAGACAGAAGTATTGGTGGAGGCGGATGAAGAGAGATATTATTGAGTATGTATCACGGTGTCTCAACTGCCAACAAGTCAAGTATGGGCACCAGAGACCAGGTGGATTGCTTAAGAGGTTAGATATTCCGGAGTGGAAGTGGGAGCGGATTACTATGGACTTTGTAGTTGGCTTCCACGGACTTCGAAGGGTTTTGATTCTATTTCGGTCATTGTGGATAGATTGATCAAGTCCGTGCACTTCATTCATATTGGTACTTCTTATACTTCAGAGCGATTAGCTGGTATTTACATTAAGGAGATTGTCCGATTGCATGGAGTTTTGGTTTCTATTATTTCTGACAGAGGTACTCAGTTCACATCTCAGTGTTAGAGGGTCGTACAAAGAGGTATGGGTACTGATGTAGAGTTGACCACTACATTTCATCCTCAGATCGACGGGCAGTCGAAATGGACTATTCAGATTTTGGATGATATGTTACGGGCTTGTGTGATTGATTTTGGTGGTTCATGGGATCAGTTTCTGTCACTAGCAGAGTTTGCATATAATAATAGCTACCAATCCAGTATTCAGATGGCCCCGTATGAGGCTTTATATAGTAGGAGGTGTAGATCTCCGGTTGGTTGGTTCGAGCCTGGTAAAGCTAAGTTATTGGGCACATATTTGATTCAGGATGCGTTGGAGAAAGTGAAGTTGATTCAGGAGCGACTTCGCACGGCGCAGTCTAGGCAGAAGAGTTATGCGGACCGGAAGGTCTGGGATGTGTCTTTTATGGAAGGTGATAAGGTACTGCTGAAAGTATCACCCATGAAGGCTGTTATGAGGTTCAGAAAGAGAGGAAAGTTGAGCCCACGACTTATTGGTCCTTTTGAGGTACTTCAGAAGGTTGGAGAGGTGGCTTATAAACTTGCCTTGCCACCCAGCCTATCGAGTGTTCATCCAGTATTTCATGTGTCAATGCTCAGGAAGTATGTTGGTGACCCGTCTCATGTGTTAGACTTCAGCACAGTTCAGCTCGAGGGTGATATGTCATATGAGGTAGAGCCAGTAGCAATTTTGGATCCTCAGGTCAGAAAGTTGAGGTCTAAGAATATAACTTCAGTGAAAGTACAATGGATAGGTCAGCTAGTGGAGGAGGCTACTTGGGAGACCGAGCGAGAGATGCGGGGCAAATATCCTCAGTTGTTTGAGACTCCGGGTACGTTTTTAGACCCGTTCGAGGACGAACGTTTATTTAAGAGGGGAGAATGTAACGACCCGGTCGGTCGTTACGTAGAATCTGTATTTATACTTACTGTTATTGCCTTGCCATAGCTTGGTTAAACTGTTCTTGATGTGTTAGAGTTGGTAGGCTCGGAATCGGAATAATTATAATGAGAATTTAGTCACTTAGTCTTTAAAAATAGCCTTAGAGTTGGAAAAGTCAACTGAGAGTTGACTTATTGGTAAACGACCTCGAAATGCAGATATTATGGCTCGGATAGCTTCATTAGGTGATTTGGGACTTAGGAGTGGGTTCGGAATATTTTTGTGAGGACCGGTGTAGAACTAGGCTTGAATTGGCGAAAGTTAGTTTTTGGTAATTTTCGGTCGCAGTGGAAATTAGGCTATCGGGGTCGGAATGAAATTTCGACAGTTGGAACAGGTTCGTAATGTCATTTTGGATATGTCTGCAAAATTTCAGGTCAATCGGAGTTGTTTTGGATAGTTTCGGCATCGTTGGTGGATTTTTAGAAATTTCAAAGTTCTTATACTTGAATTTGATGTGATTTTGGTGTTTTGATGTTATTTTTAGTGTTTCGGGAGTGAAACTAAGTTTGAATGATCATATATGATATGTTGGTATATTTGGTTGGGGTCCCGAGGGGCTCGGGATTGATTTCGGATGGTTAGTGGGAAGTTCGGGGTTGGAAATTTGCACCAAACAACTGCTGGTGTGAAGTCACTGTTGTTTTCGCACCTGCGGATGTTTGATCGTAGGTGAGGGTCCACAGGAGCGGAAGAAGGCTCCTCATGTGCGAGATTTGGCCAGCCAGGGAAAAGGTCGCAGATACGGAGAGGGGGCCGCACCTGCGAAGTCGCAGGTGCGGAGTTAGGCCGTTTAATGAAAAGTCGCAGGTGCGGTTGATTTGACCGCAGGTGCGGTTCCATAGGTGCGAGAAATGGGTCGCAGGTGCGGAACCCCTGGGCAGAAAGTATAAATTAAAACCCTCCGCGACCATTAGATCTTTTAACACCATTTTTGAACGGGAAAAGAGCTTGGAGGCAATTTTGAAGATGGAAAATCAGTGTTCTTCGTTGAGATAATTATTTTGGAACCTAAAATTCGATTATAGGTTATTAAGGAACATAATATCAGTGTTAAATTAATGAAAATCAGTAGAAAAATGTGGAGTTAGGGCTTTCGATTATGGGGCCTTTAGGGATCGATTTGAGGGGTCAAACGAACTCCGATTTTAGCGTTCTTTATATGTACGGACTCCTGAGATGATGATAAAAATTTTGGTATAAAATTTGTCGAGTTTTGAGACGCGGGCCCGGGGGGTCGGGTTTTGGCTAAATTTGAGTTTTATGCTAAAATTGGTACTTTTCAATTGGAATTCATTCCTTAAGCATAATTTGATGATAAAAATATGATCTTTATAGATTTGAAGCGCTCTGAAGTTGATTCGAGAGGCAAGCGGGTTGCAGAGTAGCTTTTCGGGCTAGTTTGAGGTAAGTAATGTCTTTAAATCCTGTCCCGACGGTATGAAACCCCGGACTATGCATCCTTTCACGGATTTTGGAATGCAAGGATTGAAAATTTGGAACTATATTCCTTTTTAGGCAACTATTGAGTTGCAAACCCGATTTTAAAGCCTATGCTTAATAGTATTGATATACTTTGATATAATTTGGGTTGTAAGCCATGTTTGAGGCCTAGTGCCGATCTGTTTACCCCTTGGGAGCTGTTTTTACTATTTTCCTCACTCTATATGTTATGATTTTCGCTCAGTCTTTTCTTGATAATTGTTTTGACACTCAGAGTATTTTTATATTATTTCTTAAAAAAAATGAGACACTGTTTTGGGTCGAGAACACGGTATAATGATGGCCCGAGTGGCATGATTGAGAGTGTCTGACTGAGTGAGGCTGCGGGCCAATATTTTAAGGATGTTATGATACGAGAGAGGTCGAGGGCTAATATTATGAGTGATTTATGCCATGATGTGGCTGGCCGAGGGCCAATATTGTGAGTGATTTATGCCATGATGTGGCTGGCTGAGGGCCAATATTGTGAGTGATTTATGCCATGATGTGGCTTGTTATAGCGCTTGGGCTGTAGGAGCCCCTCCGGAGTCTGTACACCCCTAGTGAGCGCAGGTACCTACTGAGTGCGAGTGATGCCCGCGGGGCTGATACTGAGTGACTGTGAGGTTTCCCGCTGGGCTGATACTGAGTATCTGTGAGGTTGCCCGCTGGGCTGATACTGAGTATCTGTGAGGTTGCCCGCTGGGCTGATACTGAGTGATGGTGAGGTGCTGAGAGAAATTGTTACAAGAAATGATTATGGCCCGAGGGGCAGATTTATGATGATTTTACTAAGTTTTTGACTGTGATTCACTTCGTTTTTTCAAACTGATTTTACTGAGAGTTTTACTGAGATATATTGAAATTATACTTGTTTCAAAGGATTTCTGAAAATTGGTTTTCGAACTTATGTATTTGATGAATACTTTATGGTGACTTGGTGTTTTACTATTTTTGTGAATTGGTGTAACTGTGTGTGTTTCGTATTTCTCAGACTGTGATTTATTTTCATTATTACTGAGTTGGCGTACTCATCATTACTCCCTGTGCCTCTGTGCACAGATCCAGGTACCAGTTCAGAGTAGTATCTGTCTTTGTTCGTATTCAGCAGCTTACGGGATTTCGAGGTAACTTTTCAGCGTCCGTAGCTTCTCCATTTCCCTTTCTTTATTAGTATTAGTATTTATTTCATAGACATTGATTAAGAAATTAGCAGAGTTAGTTTTATTTCTTAGATGCTCGTGACCATATTGACTCCAGTCTTGGGAGAGTTGTTCAGACTGTTAGATTATTATGGGGGCGTAAAGACTTAAAGAGATTATTTAATATTTTGTTTTCTGCTTATTGTTGATTTTTGAAGTATTATATTAAAACAAATGTATAATTATGTGATGATTGGCGAGCCTAGTTCCACGATATGCGTCATCACGACCTGCTAGGATTTGGGGTCGTGACACTTTACCTTTTGAATCATGTAAGCAACTTAGGCAATCCCTAAAAGGATATAGGATTAAAAAGAAACATTAG
Organism: Nicotiana knightiana; assembly: GCA_005239525.1. Taxonomy (NCBI): domain Eukaryota; kingdom Viridiplantae; phylum Streptophyta; class Magnoliopsida; order Solanales; family Solanaceae; genus Nicotiana; species Nicotiana knightiana. Next base: position 13,023 of record MDKJ01249520.1, read on the forward strand.
GCTTAATAATAATTATTTTTTAATCGTTAATCATATAATGCTAATTCTTTTAATCTCTTATGTTTTACTAACATTTCATGAAGACTTTGAAGCCAAAATATCTTAGCAAAGGGCGACAATCTCCCTTGTCAAAAACCAGAAATGGAATTTCAAAATCGGTCTTCTAAAAAAACAAATCTTTCTAAAGCAAAGTGCTGCCACCAACAAAAGGTTCTTAAACGATTTCTTCAAAAATTGAGATTTGAAAGGTAAGGTACATCTTGAACTCATTTTTTTACAACACACTTATTTTATTAGAGTTATACAAATAGCCACATTCTTTAAATACAAATCATTTTTTATAACTTACACCCCCCTCTCACACATTTTATAGACATAAACATCATGTAGTGTTCTAAATAAATACAATATACCATAACCCCCAAACACTAGTTAAGCCGAATATATACAATTAATCCTCTAAACCTAGTATAAGTCTTATGAAGCTACCTCAGATAGATTTTAAGGGGTGCCTAACACCTTCTTCTTAGAAGAATAGTAAACCCTTACCCACAATCTCATTGATTAGAAGACTAATAAGGAAATGACCTTAGTAATTAAATAGGTACCCTAGTATACCTTTAAATATAAGGTAACAACTCTCTTTTATCATCAACAAGGAACCACAAGTTGAATCTTGTTTTGACTCGTGCAAAATAGGTTTCAGCAATGAATATGATGGAGGAAGAAATTCATGTAATTCTTGTGAGGAGTACGATGGGCGTATCCCTAGTCATAATTCAGGTGAAGACTCAAGTGACAATGAAACATGATATGTTCCTTATCATGATTCAAATGGTTATGATTTGTACAAGTATGATAACCATAATTCTAGTCATGGAAGATATGGAGTTGAATCAAGGAACATGAAAGAAAAATATGAAAAAATAATTTAGAAGGGTAGTGAGGTAAGTTTGATCCTTGGAAACTATAAGATATCGATACCATTCTTTGAAGGAATTCATGGTTCGAATTCTCACCTTAATTAGGAGAGCAAGGTGGACGATGTATTTTCATCTTATCCATGTTTGAAAAGTAAAAGATTGGAGCTGATTACTAAAGCACTTCATGGTAATGCTTCTTTGTGGTGGTACAGCCGTGAAACTACCTTTAAAGGCACTTTATGTCCACCAATTGTGACTTGGGATACAACAAAGTTTTATTTGTGAAGCACACCATTGAGTTTAAAATATATGGGGCACAAAAAGAATGAGACTTCTAGGAGGGAAAAATCTATTTTTTTTTATTACCTAAGAATATCAAAGAATGGAAGCCTTCCAAAAAGAGAGCTTCTAACAAAAGATTCTTCTTCATGTTTAACTCCATCTACAACAAACAAAGTTGAGCAAGAGAGACAAAAGAAAGAAAAAATTAAGGGAGTGACAATTAACAAATTAATAGAGGCAAAAGGGGAGGTTGGGAGGAGCAATGTGAGAGAGATGTCAAAGGAGAAAAATTCGAATGAAATTGGAGAAGAGAGTGTTGCAAAAGAAAGTTTGAGAAAAAATATTTTTTGTCTTCATTCTATCTTGTTAACACCTTCTTTATCTAGTGTGTATTTCTCTAATATGAGGGTATTAAAGGATACCTTTGGCAAATTGGAGGAACCCATGCAAGATGATACTATTTGAAGTGGTCAGTGAAAGCTAGAGGATACAACATTAAAGCATAATAATCCATTCTTAAGCATAAGAAACAAAGATAAAGAAGAACTTTTGGAAATAACTCGAGGTATAATGACTAATCATAACTCCTTTTCTTTGAGAGAATTTAATTCTCATATAAGTGCTTATGTTAGCTGTGATTCTAGTGAATCTTTATTTTTGTTGCAAATTATGAAGTTTGTTGTGATGATTCACTAGTTGAACTCAATAGTCAGAATAACGATCACTCCTGTGAGTTTGAACTCAATGGTCTTATGTGGGGTGGCCTTGTGAATAATCTATTTTAAAGAGGAGAGGAAGTTGAATGTGCACCTTATTCTGAGGGGATTGATGCTTTAAGTGGAGACATCACTCAAAATATTAATGGCCAAGAATTTGTTGATTATTTGTTTCAACTACATAGTAACGACTGTGTTGTTGAAAGAACTTCCATAATGAGTGAGTTTAAACTTGTTAATTATTCTTCTCATGAGAATAATATGATCCAATGTGATGAGAGCATGGCACAAGAAAAGTTGAATGAGAAACGCAAAGAGAGCGCGGGGGAGCATGGATTTTGTTCTAATCCATTAATTATTTATTGTGTTAGTATTATTTCTCCCTTTATTCAGAAATTTGAAAAAGATTATGAGAAAAAGGACAAGGATGAGAATGTAAGTGGTAAAGTTAAGGTGTATTATTCTAAGCTCTTATGGGATGAAGAAATAAAGCAGAAGGTTATCAATAAGGAAAATGAGACCCATGGAGATTTTTCTTACTTAGATATCACGGGGATTGAGCTGAAAGATGAATATAGCGGATTAAGTGTAGAGAAGAATGTCAAGATTGAAGACTACAAAGATGAAAAGGGTAGTAATCCATTTAACATTACTTCTAATATTTATATCTTTACATGTTTAGTTTCTAACTTTTGATGAGTTGTTCTCTTTAGTTTATGCCAAGAGATCTATGTTGAAGCTAAAGTTAGATCCTTTTGAGGATTGACATATTTATTTAGGACCTAGATATATAATCGTTAGGAAGAGAGATTTGTGTAATTATCTCTTTAATGCATTAGCTTCATCTAGTATACATCATATGAATAATGCATCTAAGAAAGATTTCAATCCTATGTATTTGGGATGGCATAAATTTTACGGAGATGATGATGTCCATATGCTTTGTAGGGGAGTGTTTTTACTTTGCAGGTGTAACTGGTTCAAAAGGATCCATGGACACTATCTTATATTGCTTATACCAAATAAGTGTTGTTTATCATGTAAGTTCTACATCTTATTCCGGTTCTTGTTTGTTTTAGGCCAAGATTTGAGGAAGAATCTTTTTTTAAGAGGGGGAGAATGATATAATCATGGATAGTCCAGAAAAATGGAAAATATTGAGAATGACTCCAAATTCTCTAGTAGATTGTTGACCCGCTCCAAGTCCAAGAACGTCCAAGGGATGCACACTAAGAAGCTGCATGATGTTCAACAAGTGATTATAAGATGTTTGGAGAATCACTTTGAGAATTCATTCAAAAAGTACCACGTTGGAGTCTTGAGAATTGAGGAATCAAGACACCAAGACAAATCGTGTGACACGGTTTCACCAACCGTTGGCTACAGTTCAAGAGGGGCCTGAAGAGATGAAGAAAATAAGCTTCTGGAATTCGACACGGTTCAGCTCTGCGTTATAGTTTGGCCTGTCGATTTTTTCTTTTTGGAAAATAAACTTTGAAACTTTTTTTATTTACCCATTGGGTCTTTATAATAGCCTAGGTTATTTCATTAGGACTTAACATAAGAAAACTCTTGAGAGAGATTAGAACCTTTTTGTTTGAGTTTGACTTTGGATTACCTGTTTTCAAGAATGGAGTTCTTTTTTTATTAAAATAAAATAAAATACTTTTTCTACATCATAAAAAAAGTACTCGCTTTGTTGAATAAAATATTTTTTCTATTTCAGGAAAAGAAAATACTTAGTTTGTTGAGATGAAAGAATCTACATTATAAAAAGAAAGTACTCGTTTTGTTGGAACGAAAGAAAATATTTTTTCGACATCATGAAAAGAAAGTATCCATTTTTTGAAAAGAAAAAACTTTTTCAATTCCAGAAAAGAAAATACTTAGTTTGTTGAAATGAAAGAAAATATTGTTTGTACATCATGAAAAGAAAGTACTCGTTTTATTGAAATGAAAGAAAGTACTTTTTCTAGATCATGAAATAAAAAAGTACCTGTTTTGTTGAAATGAAAGAAAATACTTTTACTACATCATGAAAAAAATATACTCATTTTATTAAAACAAAAAAAAGTACTCTATCTACAACATGAAAAAAAAGTACTCTTAATAAGTAGTTCTATTAGGGCGGGTGGTAAGCGAGGTTGGGGTGGGTGAGGT
>ML370332.1:0-46036 GCA_005239525.1 Nicotiana knightiana
GGGGGGGGGGGTGCTGACATCATCAGGGGCTCTTCGTCATGTAACTTATATCAGCTGCACCAGATTAAAAGGATGATGAAATACAATTAGCCCTATTATCATCTACGCATTCTCCCTGACATACTGAATACAGGCTAGTTTGTCCTCCCCCTCTCTGTGATTGTGTGTGCGCGTAGGCACACATATATGTTCTCTCTTGCTTCTATAAAGGATGCTTTGGTCCAGAGCTGCTAACAAATTCAAATGCTCTGAGCATTAACATAATTAGTATGATCTCTCTGAGTCGCTCTCACTCTCTCGCGTGTGTCCATGTATGTCCTCTCTACTTGACCCGGATGCATTTTGTTCATAAGTTCAATCTGACAGCCTAATAGAACTCTTATCTAAATTATACCCTTTTTTGCATATGTTTTTAGGTATAGATCCAAATTATTCTATGATGAATCTAATTCCACCGAGCATGACAATATTCATAATGGTAGACTATTCTCCTCTTTCTCATTTCCCCTCCCGACCAAAATGCAACGCCACCTAATGCAGGAGTTTAATAAAACTTTCTTACATGCTCAAATTCAGATGCCCAACAATTAGCACCATGTTGTTGCTCAAATGATTGGGCCCAAGCGTTGGGGTCAGCATGTTCTACTCGGTTCTGTGCAAACTCATTAATCCATCCATCTACAACATGAGGCGCAGGTCTCATAGCTAGGGACTCATTCCAAAACTCTAAATTATTCTATGATGAATCTAATTCCACCGAGCATGACAATATTCATAAAGGTAAGACTATTCTCCTCTTTCTCATTTCCCCTCCCGACCAAAATGCAACCCCACCTAATGCAGGAGTTTAACAAAACTTCCTTACATGCTCAAATTCAGATGCCCAACCATTAGCACCATGTTGTTGTTCAAATGATTGGGCCCAAGCGTTGGGGTCAGCATGTTCTACTCGGTTCTGTGCAAACTCATTAATCCATCCATCTGCAACATGAGGCGCAGGTCTCATAGCTAGGGACTCATTCCAATACTCCTCAAGCTCCGGATATCTTCCAGGCACAGGGCCCCTTGCCCGAGCATCATTATCAATTTCTAAAGAAGATAATAGAGCATTAACCTGATGAATAAAATCGTTAAGTTAGTTATAGAATAGTTATAGGAAGACAAAGTAAATAAAGAACTGAGAGACACAAGTATTTTCGGCATATTTGAAGAAATGAAGGACCAAAACAAGGCAATAGTATACTATGGTTGAAACGACACCCTTTCTGCCTGCTCATCAAAGCACAGTGTTCTGTAGGTGGAGTGGAAACAACAAAATACTTTTGTTTCTCGCCCATATACACCAAAACACAATCTCCTCGCATCTGTTTAGATTTCCTAGTTCAGTTATTAAAAGTCCACTAATTTTCTTTTTCTGGTAAGAAAAAAAAGATAAGACTTTTTATATCTGTAATGAGTTTGAAACATCGATCACTTAGCATACATATACAGAATCATATAACTAATAATGAATTCTGATGGATGGAAAATACAGTTTGGCACATTATCATCGCATTGCCAACAAAATATGAGTTGTTCCTTTTCTATTTTTGATATTTAATTTTGAACAGCCAGACAGAAGAGATAGTTATGAATTCCTATATGCAAATCGTAAATTTATTACAAGAGATTGGTGAATTTTTGTTTCATGGATATCTGAATAGTTTAGGAAACTAAGACGGACTGATAGTACCTAAATGTCACTAACTGAGTAGAATTACATGGCTAGAAACCAAACCTGTCCATTTATGAAGTCTTCACCTTTATCAGCAAAAAAATGCCGGGCCATAATCGTGCTACGGTCCCGTATGCATTGCTTGTCACCTTCTGATAAACCTAATAATGGCAGTGAAGTAGGACGAAACGGCATACCGCCCTGACTGCTGTTCACAAACGAGTGCAAAAAGCTTGACAACACTTGTTGCGGAGGCCCTACATGTGGAGGAAAAGGGAATCAAACTCATAAGAACATTCACCAAAGTAAATGAAATTAGCAACCATCCACATAGCTTGGTCATTTTCACCAATCATCCAACTTCTCAGACAGCAAAGCGCCAAGTTGGAAATGCCAAATGCCATCTAAGTACAAGCCCACCCCTTTCCTCTAATGTGCCTTTTACCTAGCTGGGAAGATATCATTATATAAAGTACTCATATCTATCATGTTCCTTGTAAAGTTAAAGCACAGAAAAAAGACTCATATAAGCTTTTTCACAATCAAATATGATTCTATGAGTATAACTTAGCACTCCCTCCATCCACAATATAATTCCCTAACCCGCCCCTTGATACAGCTTTCAGTGCCATATTGACAAATGAACTCGACGACCGGTTTGCATACCATTCGTAATTCAAATTCATCAAAAGTAATCCTTACTCCTTGACCCACATACAATTCTCTACTTCAACCAAGTTAAATCAGGCAACAATGCTCCAATCCTATCACAGAAGCGCTAAAATGTCACTCATAACTGGCAGCCCCCTCATTATAGTGATTGAAGAGACAGTTCAGTGTTACCATTCAGATCTGGTTGAACCCGGGCATGCTCCAAAGGGATGTTTGTCATGTTCTGACTTCCATGAGCAAATGGAAGTTGAGGTCTTTGTATCTCATCCCAAACGTCAGAGAGCCTATTTTGATCTGCAGAACGAAACCCTTGAAGGAATTGGGAACCCTGAGAAAGTTGTATTACAAGTGAGTAATGCATTCGCAGGTGGATCCCTCCTCAACCCACAAGTATCAATATATATATATATATATACACACATTAACCTGAATATTAGGGTGCAGTGGTTGTTCAAACTCTGTTCCTGGAAGTGAGACCAATGGTTCTTGAGAACCTGAAAGGAAGTTGCCATTGGACGATGTACTCACTGATGTAGGGATCTCTTTTAGCCTTTCCTGTAAGAGAGATGAATCATTAATCAAGTTAATGTAAGTCCATAACACATGTACATACACCTTGACTCTGAGATGTCATTTAAGCTATCTCGAACTTAAACTTGTGTCCTAGTCTATTTCTGTCAAGAAAATTGTTCAATATAGATAAATCTACATTACAAATACACTTTACAACTAAAACACAAATAATCCCCGTATTTCAGAACACAGACTCAGCGCAGATCCGCAATTAACAAATCTAAGGATCAAGTTATACAAACTGACAGTGTAATGATTTTTTACACTATCAACGAATTTTAACTTGTGATAGCAAGTCAATTACCAGTTTTACTATATTATAAATTAATGCTTATCAAGACATTTACCTGTAATAATTACCTATAATAAGTAACTTGATTGTGTAACTATTCTTCAGTGCACATAACTTAAACTCTAAAATCAAATTAAATCTTTTACAGGAAGAAAGCGTCAGCGAGCGAATTTCTTAGTGTATAAGATTTTATATCAATCAATCAAGTGCAGCTGAATTTCAATAATATATTATCCATTTCGCTCTGAATTCAGTAGTCATAGCTCACAAGAGAAAGAGTGTTATGAGGTACCTGAGTCTTAGAAGAAGAGCCGATGAGAGCGTTAGCGAGAGCACCGAGTGGATTGGAGGAAGAAGAAGGTTCGCCACAGCTTGGAGCACCGGTAACCAAGTCTCTCATCGCCATGACTTTTTTCTTCTAATTAAATTTTCTTCCCTTTTTTACTGAATTTTTGTAGTTGTAATTGATTGAGTTGAAGGAAGAAAAATGAAGAGGTGCGGCTGACGACGGCGGTTGACGGAGGAGTTCGGTGAGGACAAAGGCCGGAGGAGCAGAGGTGTGTATAGGGATATATGTGTGTGTATAGGGAAATCGCGATTATTTTATATTTGTATATATAGTGGTGGTGGTTAGGCGATGGCCAGAGATTGGGATTTTGCTTATTTCTATCCTCTATTGGGAAATGTGACCGGGCGCAGCTGGCCCTACCTTCCGCATTTTCTTTTAAGAATTAACCAAAATAGCCGTCCAATTGTCTAAATTAAAAATACGAGTATACGACCCCAATATTATAATCTTGATCAATTAATTTTTATTTTTTAACAAATAAATCGATCCTTGTTATATTTATTTAATCACGGATAAAGAATGATATTGGTGATCACAATTTATAATTTATTTATTTTAATAATTTAATTAAAATTAAACTATAAATTATAATATATTTAAGTTGCTCCAATTAACATAAAATAACTTCGTGCTATAATACTCATTTTTAACATCCACATGAAACATAAAGATCAAATTGAAAATTAATTTCAATGGTATTATTTTCCCAGTGTATTTGAATACTTTACAAGAGAATACATTAAAACTACAGTATTATCTATATTAACAAAATTTCTAGAATAAGAAGCTTATTAATCTATCTGTAAACTATACTTGAATACATCCAAATTGGGTTCGCGATAGTTTCAACAGTGGAAACAATCAACTACTTGATGAAAGTTAACACGAACAACATCATTCTTTACAATACGATAAAATATGAAAAAAAAATTACTATGATTTTACTTCATGTTTTGTATACAATAAAATCCAGAAATTTTTAGTACCGTAAATAAAGAGAACTTCCAACGGGTCTTGCATCCCTAAAGAGGCAATTTACTACTTCAAAGTTCAAACAAAGAGAAGCAAAGGCATTAAACAAATATTAACATGATATAAATGGTAGTAATTCAAATTATATTTTATTGCAACTCATTTAAAATGATTTTAATTGGTGGTAAAATATTAAATATTTGATATAAGTCGATATAATTATTATTGGATTTTTAATTTTTTCTTAATTAAGGAGATAAGAGAAATATTTTTATTTTTCTATAGATTTATCATATATTAATTTTCATAATGAAACAATATAAAAAATTATAACAAATAATGTTTGGGATAATTCATTAAAACTTATCCGGGAAGAATGAGTTTAAACCATATAGATTAAATTTCACATCAATTAAGAATATAAGAGATAGCACCGTAATACAATATGAACAAATCTCATCACGTAAAATAACTTTTGAAATTTAATAAACTATACTTTTTAAAATTACTTTTGAATATGAAATTTTCTAGATTTAAATCGCCTTCAAATAGTGTGGATGAAAACCTTTTAATTTTAATTTTTAAATTGCATTAAAACAATATGGATAAATACAAAAATCTTGTAAATATTTACCGACATTTCTTTTTATTGCTCTATTATTTAAAAATTAAATTTACTTTATCCGTGGGAACTTCTAGTTGACTAAACCAAATATAATAATTTTACCAAATGAGAAAATGAACATTACAAATGAGTATTTGCATGCACTACTCCCTGCAAAAGCAGTATAATCAACAAAAAATTTAAAGGAGTGTTATCCACGTGTATCAATGACACTTTGCATTTAAGAATTACAAATAATGTAGGAGTATTTCTGAAATGACATATATGCTCTTGGTCGACCATCTTAATTACAAATAATGTAGGAGTATGACATAAATGCACTTGGTCGACCATTTTCCTTTTATATATAATAGAAATATGTGTGTTTATAGTTCGGTTTGGATTAATTTTTTTCTAAAAAAGAGCCAAACCAAATAAGACGGTTCTTAAAATATTGAAACCAAACCAATTAAGTCGATTTTTTTATCGATTCGGTTTTTGTCGGTCTTTCTATTTCTTCAATTATTTGTCGGGTTTTTCTTAAATATGCGACATACACTACCTATCAAACATATTCCGACACAATATTTTTAACGTAACACTATCAAACAAATTGCTCATTGAGAAATCTATCATTTATCAAGATATATTGATGATAATTATGAATACTTTAAGTACTCAATTAAAAATCTATTATTTTTACATGAAATAAATTATTTTACCAATCAAAATATAATGTAAAGGTAAAGAATTAGATTGTTATAATAGCAACAGACTAGACTAAAAATACAAACGATTAATATGTACCACTAAATTTTAAAAAATGTATATAAAATTATTATATATAGATGTAAAAATAAATTTAAATAGCTACTTCTAATAGTCGGTTTGATTCGATTATTTTTATTAAAACCAAAATCAAATCAAATTTGATCGATTTTTAAAATTTCAAACCCAAACCAAACCAAACCTAAAATATATCGGGTTTTTTGGTCGGTTTGGTTAAGTTTTTCGGGTTTTTATGAACACCCTTAGTATTATATATGTATTATATGTATAATTTATGTATTATACATTTATAATCTATTTATATAGCTAGAAAAGCAAAAAATTAATATGACCGGCTATTTACGTAAAGACTCATTTTTTTTCCAGCCCTCGAGCTCGACTAATTTTAATGGGGAAATTCTAAATAAGATCTAATGTGCTCCCTAATAAAGGCGATTCTATACTATTTGAGACCTTTATTTACATTGAAGTTAAAGATGAAGAGATATTTACCGTCAATACAACCCTTATTAGTTACCTTTCGCATTTATTTTAATTTCTTGTATTAAAATCCAACTAATTTGAATTCAGAAAAATAATTTCGTAACTTGTCTCAATTTATTTTTCATAATTCTTTTATTCCTTCATAAAATTTGATAATATATGAAAAAATTATAAAAATAAATAAGTTGTCCCTACATTTATTCCAAAAACTTAATTGCATACTTTAATTTTACGAGTGAATTATTTATTTCTTAGGCTCGTTCGAATTTTAGGAGTAATTTATCACATTATATATATGTGTGTGTGTGTGTGTGTGTGTGTGTGTGTGTGTGTTGTACATTTAAGAAAGTAAGGAATAAAAACGATTGGTGAAAAGAAAATTGTGAAATTAGTGATTAGTTGGAGCTAATGTGGTTGTGGTTTATTATTCTTAAATTATTAGTAATATTAGAAGCTTAAAGAAATAGTCCGGAATAGGAGTGACAAATAGACGGGTCGGATATGGTTCGGGTCGAAAATGAATAATAAAAAAATGGATAAATTATCCGATCCGACCCATATTTAAAACGGATAAAAAGCGGGTTAACCGACGGATAATACGGGTAACCATATTATCCATGACTTCTTTCATATGATTACTTTTGGGAGAATTCTAAGTCTCCCTAACTTGAGGAACCCCAATTTGAGGCTTTACGAATATAAAAGCTAGACTCATTGGTTACCCATTAGTTATCTAATTTCTAAATAGATCATATGATTCTTATCATATTTGACCCGTTTTTAAATAATTTATTATCCAACACATTTTTTTGTGGATAATATGGGTGGTTAACTATTTTATTTTCACCATTTTGCCACTCCTAGTTCGTAAGAAAGAAGGAACAAAAATGAATGTAAACAATATTTTGAAAATGGTGCACAAAATTGGAACGCGAAAGCTCAAAAATGCAAATTTATGTTGTCATCAGGGGGAGTTAACACGCGTTGTACTCCTTTTCCCTTATAAGATTTTGTTCCACTTAATTTTCCTTACGCGGTTTTTAACGAGGTAACCAAAAGGCGTATTTCTAAACATCTGTACTCATTTTTCTTCTGGGAGTGTTAAAAATAGAATTGTATTTAAGGTGAATGTCTGTATTTTAGAGAGAGTTTAGTGTTTGTTATTTTATGGCTAAATCACTTTTACCCTATAAATAGAAGAGTTCTATTCCATTATAATTGATCACAAGTTAATAAGAACCCATTCTTTCTACTTTTCTATGCAATATTCTTCTTCTTATTTTATTATTTCATAACAATTCTAAAATTTTATATTATTAAGAGAATGATAATTTACAATGTACTTAACTAAAGTGACATATTAAGCGTAAGCAAAATTAGGACAAAGCTAATAAAAGTCATTTGACAATTCACTATCATTCTTTTAATAATATATATATATATATATATATATATATATATATATATATATATTTTTTTTTTTTTTAAAAGAATGATAGTGAAGTATGAAGTTAAGTCATGTGGCATATTGAAAAATGCGTTTGGCACTTTTAAGATAAATTTTAAATAAATTTTAAGACAAAATCTCATATAGATTAACAAGATTAGGACAAAATCTAATCTAAATTGTTCAAGAAATATTTATATAATAAAATTTTAAGAAATATTCTCCCATTAATTTTGGACTGAGTGACAAACGAAATAAGTGAATTTGGCCTGAATTCCTTCGTGATCTATTTCCAACTCAGAACTTAGTTTGTGTGAACTTATCCCTTTAATTTAGGTGCTTATTTAATAACAAAATATGTATTTTGATTGATATGATATATATATATATATATATATATTCTAAAAAAATTATATTATTAAAAGAAGGGTAATTTGCAATGTGATTAAGCCAAGTGACATATTAAGAATATGCCATATAACAAAATTAGGACAAAGTTAATAAACTGCAATAATTTTTTTTGAATTAATAAATTATATTTATATATCTATATTCATATCTATATCTATATACATAAAATAAGAGGATAGTTTATTATGTGGTGAAACCAAGTGGCAAGCTAATAAAAGTCATTTGACAATTTTAAGACAAAATTAATAATTAAGACTTAGGCACTTATACTATGGACAGGACCACGAAAGTCTTACTAGACAAAGAAAAATAAAATTTTGATAACAAAGTAAAATTTAAAAATATAAAATAAATGTATCATGTAGGTAATTTTACTAACAAAAATTAAAAATTCAATTTGTATCTTGAAACTAATAGAGAAAGATAGTTTAATTGCACATAGTACAAAAGCAAATACTATAAGAAAACTCAATAGATTTGGAACATAACAATTAAAGAACTTTTGTATTAATATTTTGATCATATGTAAAATATTGTTGTAATAAGCTAATTAAATTTTGTTAGCAGGGAAGAGAATATATAAAGAGAAAAATAGTGATAGTGTAAGGATATTTATACGATGAATTAATTTAAATAAATACATTAAATAATTAAATATATTATTGATAGATTTAATGATAGAAGGGGTTCGAGTAAGAGGATAAAGTGTAAAAATACATTAAATTTTAATTTTTTTTTTATATATTTAGATAATTATTAAAAATATAATAATCAAGTAATTAAGTCAATTGGTGAACTAATAAAATATCACACGACCAGTATAATAATATTAAATAATGAGTAATACAACTATAAGCAAAGAACAAAAAGAGAAAAAAGTAGAAGGAAAAGACATATTTGAATTTGAGATGTAAAATAAAGCGGTAGTAAGGATTTTTTAAAAATAAAATAATTTAATATGCTCGAACAAAATAGACCTCAATGTAATATGTGTAGAGGGCGTTTGGACATAAGAATTGTGAAAATTCGGAAAAAAATAAATTTTTATTTCAAGTAAAAATAGTATTTAAAAATTAGAGTTGTTTTTGGATATGAATGCAATTTGAAGCTGTTTTTGATTTTTTTTGAGTGATTTGAAGTTAAATAATTTTTTTTTTTATTTTCAATTTTTGAAATTCATATTCAAGTGAAATTTGAAATTTTCATAGTCAAATAGTTTTTTCAAAAAAAAATAATTCTTTTTTACGGACAAAGCCATTAATATTCTTTAATATTGATCGCAAAATAAAACGAAAGTAATATATTCAAAGGATTATGTTTTTATATTAAAAAAATCTGCACGAGATTCATATTCTCTTCTTAATTAGTAGCCAATAGCACATAAGCTAAATCATAGTTTGACATCATTGATGTTAATATAATGGCGTTTGGGAAACATAAAACGGGTGGAGCCCACACTGGAAACTGAAATTAGAACTCTACGAAGAGAAGAGAAGAGAAGAGAAGAGGAGTAGTGCTTAGCAATGGCGTCATCGTCGAGCAGCGGCTTAACGTTCAAGCTCCACCCGCTCGTTATACTAAACATATCGGATCACTACACTCGGGTCAAATCTCAGTCTCACTCCTCCGCCAACGACGGTGCCGATTCCTCTCCGCCACTACCGCCTAGGGTATTAGGTTGCGTTATCGGCGTACAGAGAGGCCGCACTGTCGAGATATTCAACAGCTTCGAACTCCTTTATGATCCCTCCACTCACTCCCTCGACCGTCCTTTCCTCGAAAAGAAGCAAGAACTCTGTCAGTTTTTTCTTCCTCCAAACAATGAATTTACTACATTTTCATAACTATTTTAAATTTGTGTTTTTTGGACCTCAATTGATAGGTGGAAAACAGATCCAACTGTGTATATTTCATGTTGGGAAATAGTCAAACTGAACTTTTCAAGTTGCACAACAGCTTGCAAAAATTTGAATTTTTTGTTTTCATACATTGAAACAGACGATTTTTTTTGCAGAAAAAATTCAGTTTCGCAATCAGTGATGTTTGTGTTTGGCTAATCAATTTGAAAACCACTTTTGCCAGTTTTAGAACACCAAAGTTGCTTTTTATTCAGCTCTGCAGACTGCCACTACTTAAAAGCACTTGTTTTTTCCTAAAAGCTTCGCCAAACACCTCAAGTCTCTCTAGAATAAGCAACTTTTTTAAAAAAATAAGCACTTTTTGCTTCCAAGAAGCTTAGCCAAACAGGCTATAAGGGTTATGTTGTTGATATAATTGATACTAATGGTGTCAATTTTGGAGCAGATAAGAAGGTGTTTCCTAATTTCTATATACTGGGGTGGTATTCAACTGGGAGTGATGCTCAGGAATCAGATATGCACATTCACAAAGCTGTGAGTTCTTTCTCTTTGCTTAAAATAGTGCTTATTTATCCATCAGTTCCATTTTATGTTAAGACGTGTGATTAGATATGGGAATTATATTACTTAGATATTACCATTGTGGTAGTGAAGGGAACCTTGGGGTAACTGATAAAGTTGTTGCCGTGTGATCAGGAGGTCACGGGTTCGAGCCGTGGAAATAGGCTCTTGCAGAAATGTAGGGTAAGGCTGTGTATAATAGACCCTTGTGGTCTGGCCCTTCCCCGGACCTGGCGCAAAGCGGGAGCTTAGTGAACCAGACTGTCCTTTGTTACCATTGTGGTAATAAAATAAAATATTAATGTAACTGTTCAAAAGTTAGTTTGATAAAAGAAAACATCAGACCAAAGTTTAAATTTTTGAATACTACAGTGACCAATACCTCAGTACGAAACAAGTTGGGGTCGGTTAATCCTCACTAACCATGTTTCTCCATTTAATTTCATATCAGACTACGGTCATATAAAAATTATGTCATAGAAATTTGGACAAGGAAGTATTGTCTTATATTCAATTAGTATCTTTTTATGTTTTTCTTTTCTTTTCTGTTGTGTTTGCTCAGTAATTGGGAGGTGAGGCTGAGCACTAACTATGCGTAGTATATCCTTTTATTTATATATTTGATTCTTCATTATCTTGACCTTAATGTCTATACATCAGGGCACATGTATTCACTCCCGTCAATTGTATATCTTCCTGATGAAAAAACGGACTGGGTTTGCCTCCGGGGGCGGATTTAGGGGGGCGGAAGGAGGTTCACCCAAACCCCCTTCGCCGAAAAATTACGCTGTATATATAAGACAAAATTTGTTTTTACCTCTATATATAATGTTTTGAATCCCCTTGACACATCCCAAAAGCATAGTTTAGTGCTCAAGGGGGTTCAAAACCTTTGTAAGGTCATACGTTCAACTCCGTCTAGCTACAATTTTTTTTAACTTTTTTCCTTTTTAACCCCCTTATGAAAAATCCTGCCTCCGCCACTGTTTGCCTCCCAATTATTGGATAGATTACTTAATTGAAATATCTGCACTAAGGTCATCAACCGCGACAACCTTTTAGATATTAGATAGTAGAGCATATGTAAGGCTACAACTAATTAACCAGATGTAAAAGACATTTATATTTCACTAGATTATTGATGAAACAACACTACGAATGTGAGAGAGGATGCTTATCTGAAAAGGGTAAAAGATGCCTATAATATTATGATGCTTTTCAGGAGGCTATAGCAGAGATGATTTGTTTTAGAAAGGAGTATGTGGTATGCATTTTTGTTAATTTTGTTTGTATTAGGTCAGGTTAAGTTGCAGAAATTGAGAATAGGATAGAGAAAATTGGACACTACATGGAGGGTACGCCGGTACGGCCTGATACTTCTGTGGATAATACCTGTAAAAAAGAAAGGTAAAAGAAATTAAAAAAAATGGAAAATGTAGTGGATTAATACTGTTCATCTATTTCTGAGGGAGTATATTTTTCTTTGACAAGTCATTCTTGGGCTAAGTTATCAAAGGCACACTGAGGAATACACGCTAACACCCATATCCCGGGAAAGCTCTCTTAATAGGCCATCCAGTGATATATATGAGATACCATAGCTTCACACTCTTCTAGGAGTGCCTTTTGGCAATAGTATTCTAGCCACTTGTCAAGTGCAAGGTTTAGTGTTTGAATGTTCCTTTGGGAAAAAAAAATAATTTTTATGATGTTCTTAATGATCTTAAGAATGTTTTGAGGACGCGAGTTACAAATAACAGTATGAGGGAAAAGCAACAAAACCTACCCGTAACTCTAGAAAAGACTGAAAAATAGTAAATAGTTGAAAGCAGAAAATTTCAATCCATAAGCTGGTAGTGTCCTCTATCAAAGCACTGACGCAGCATATATTTAGTTTGGGCAATAGGAACTGAATTAGGAACTGATTGAAGCATATTGCATATAATATTCTGACTGTGCGTTGGGGAATGAGCTACATGTTTGCTGCATGCTTCATGTATAAAAGAGAGTGTTGTAAGCTAATTCATTTTGCATGCTCATCATATCTTCTGAATTCTTGATGCATACTTGTTCTTTGGGCGATACTAGCTACCTATTCTGTTGAGACAAAGAAGCCTTAGGAAACCAGGTTATACAATATTTTGGGCGGTGCAGGAAACTGCCTTGGTAGATATGCTTGCTGTCATGAAAGGGAAAGGGATTACAATGTCGATGCTATTGCTGTCACACTTTGCTTGGTGACTAGGTCCTGACGTGAGATATCCCATTCATTTAAACTGTTGTAACATCTCCTTTTCTAGAACTTGTGGAGAATGGCATCAAGGCCCATGATTCAAGTATAACTTGATCTTGCCCTCTGGATGAATAATTTACGTTTACCTTTTCCTATAGAACATTGTTTATTCCTATAGTTTTTCTCAAGCCGTGACGATAGCATATTTTGTTGTATCAGTTGATGGATATCAATGAAAGTCCTGTCTACGTTCTTCTCAATCCTTCTATCAGTCGTGCACAGAAGGACTTGCCAATCACTATCTATGAAAGTGGTGCGTATATATTTTATTTGTCATGTTACAGGTGCTCTATGATTAAACTTATCCTTTTGTGCTTGGTTTTGAAGAAAACAGATAGGAGAAACTAAACAGTTAAATTTTGTTTGCACAAATTAGTCTTATATTTCTGGGTAGAAGATAACATATTTTATACAGAGCCTTCCGGCTTCCACCATGGCCCTCATTTTTGTTCAGACTCTTTTTAATGATTTTGGGGGTTATGCCCTGTGAGAGAGACCATGATTAAGAAGTTCCAATTTGAACTTCTTCTTATGTCCATCTTTAGTCCCTTCCAGAGCTATTGACGCCATGAGAATTTACGAATTTTTATTTTTTTTGGGTTTTGGAACAATTTATTGATATTCGAAGAGTTGCACATCATTGATGGCATCCCACAGCTTATTTTTGTCCAAGCAAGCTACACAATAGAGGTATCTCCCTATTCATTTATCTTGTCATCTTTTCCACAAGTTATTGGGAGCATCTAGCAAATTCTTCTCACTTGCAATACCTGACTTCTTACTAGACGGTTGAAGCTGAACGGATTTCTGTTGATCATGTCGCACATCTTAAACCATCTGATGGAGGCTCTGCAACTCAGTGTGAGCACCTTTAACTTCATTTGTCTTCTCAAGACTCAAGTGTTTACTGATTTTTTAGTGGCTCCCTAATCTTTTAGTGGCACGGTTTGCTTATTGTTTAACTTTGAGTTCTCTTTGTGCAGTGGCTGCCCACCTTACCGGCACACATAGTGCCATCAAGATGCTGAACAGCAGAATTAGAGTGTTACAACATTATCTTCTTTCTATGCAAAAAGGTATCCATTTTTTGCTAGAAGTTGAAACTACATTCTGATTGCTCGAAGAAGCTCTTTATGGTGGAAAAGATGCTTCTGAATTTACTGGGAGAGGCTCACCAGGAAATAATTTTTTTAGCGTTACAAGCTAACACATATATTTTGCATCTGAATATCTATGATGCTTAGATAACCTCATGAACTATCCATTCAGCATTTTAGCCTCATGAACTGGTCAAGCAGCGTGAAACTGATTTTGGAGAATGTTAATCTCACAAACTTCTTCAACAATTAACATGGAAATGGAAGATAAGTTTTTTTCATGGGGCAGTGGCTCTAGAATTTTAATGTTTTTCCTGCTGCGAATGTAGGTGAAATCCCTTGTGAGAATTCATTGCTCAGGCAGGTCTCCAGTCTTTTAAGAAGATTACCAACAATTGAGTCGGAGAAATTTCGAGATGATTTCTTGATGGTAGGTGTTCTTTGAGCTTGTTATTGTAGTTGACCTGTTTAAAGTAAATGTATCCTATTAGTACTCTTTTTTTCCTAGGGATGTTTCTTTATTTGCAGGATATTTTTTAAAGAGTTTCCTAATTAGACTTTTGTCAGCTTCAAATAATTACTAGTGTAACTCCGATGTTGAGTGGAAATTGCTAAGTAGACATTTTCATATTTGTTTTAGGTGCGCCAATCAGCTTTTGCCACTTTCTGATTCTATTGTTTTATTTTCTCTTTTCTTATGTGCAGGAATATAATGACACATTGTTAGTTAGTTACCTGGCCATGTTCACCAACTGCTCTAGGTATGATGTCAGGCTTCTTGCACTTGTAAAAGTAGTTTCTTACGTCAACTCTTCTTCCATTTTTCTCCTTTTCGCTTTTCATTGATGAAGAACTATCCAAGATTATGTAGATAATAGGGCCAAAATTCAGATAAAAATGGTTTTTGCTGAAGTGTGATTATCTCAAGTGGGACTGCAGAATAAAATTGTGGTGAACTGTGAAGCACCCAAGGGTGTGGTTAATGAAGTGGGTTAAGAACCACGAGGTCTCAAGTTCAAGTCCCAAAGAAGGTAAAAACACTAGGTGATTTCTTCCCATCAGTCCAAGCCTTGATGGACAGAGTTACCCGGTACCTGTGCTGGCGGGAGGTAGCAGGTACTCGTGGAATTAATCAAGGTGTGTGCAAGCTGATCCGGACATCACGGTTATAAAGAAAGTTGAGGTGCACTATGGGTGTGATTCTTTCATTCTTATTCTTGACTTGAGACCTTCGCGGAAATATGCGCGGCAGAATAGACATGTAGTTAACTGAAGATGGTACTCGTTAATTTTTTTCATTTTTTTCCGGTAAGTGGTATCTGTTAAGGTCTTAGTCTTGGTTTCCGCTTTATTGTGGAGATATTCGTGAGACTGTCAGGAGTGTTTAACAAGTGGCTCCCTAAAAACATATATGGAAATTCAGACTATTTTTTAATTATCTCTGCCCTGGAAGTACACCTTGTACTATTTCTAAAGTCATTATATGTTCCTAACTTAAGAATTTGGTGAACATTTGTTTTTCATTGGCGATCATTCGTGTTTGGATGATTTTGCGGTATTTAACAGTTCATCTCTTGAATGAGTTCTTCACATCTTAAGATGGTATTCTTTAATGAGTTCGACAAGCGAGAGAAACGGTTCCTTTTGCCATATCTCTCTTTTTCTTGTTGTTTAAATCCTGTTTACTAGAGTCAAATATAATGGATCTAATGTTTTTCTTTTTCCCTGGTTGCAGTACAATGAACGAGTTGGTTGACAAATTCAACACTGCATATGAGCGGCATAGTAGGAGAGGTGGTAGAACTGCTTTTATCTGAAAGTTGATATATCTCCAGTATTGCCTTCTTGCAGCGCAGCGCTGTCTTTCGCGCTGTAGTTGCAGCATCTGCGAGATTTGGTATCCCATTCATGAAAATTTAGGAATCATATAGTAGCTTTGTTTTTATTTTGCCTCCCTTTAAAGTTGCTGCCATGTGACTAGGAAGTCACGGGTTTGAGCCGTGGAAACAACCTCTTGCAAAAATATAGGGTAAGACTGCGATCCTTGTGGTCCGGCCCTTCCTCGGACCCCGAGTATAGCGGGAGCTTAGTGAACCGGGCTGCCCGTTAGCGTTAGCCTGCCCATTTTCTTTGATTCTTGTGGTGCAAATGCAATCATAGATATAATAGAAAATAACAGGATTTTGGCGACAAAAGCTATTATATTTGGAAATGTTTTTGCAGAACATGTGATAATAATAAGGGGAAAGGTTAAAAATTGCTTATGTACTATACGAAATTGAGAAAGTTTACCCTCCGTTGTACTTTGGGTCTATTCAGACCGTCATTAAAAGTCTCAAATCTGCCGTTCCTACTAACAGTCCTTTTAGCTGGGATTGAAAATTTTTGCCTTTTGTTGACTGACTGCCAATGTGGACATTTCTCTCTATTTTTTGTTAATTACCCATTGTCTTCTTCATCACTTAAGCAAGTTTCACTTTTCTCTAAATATATTATATATCTAAATTTTTAATTTTTTAATATTTACGAGAAAATTAAAGTAAAATACCGAAAGAATGGTCTCTTTTCTGTTCCTATTTTCCTAATAGAAAAAATGGAGAACATAGTTACCATCCGACATGTGCAATGGTTGCCCGCCTTTGGTACTAGGTGATTTCTTTTCATATGTCTAAATTTTGATGGATAGAATTATTCGATAATTGCGTTGGAGGAGATAGAAGGTATCCGGTGAAATTAATTGCCTGCCCCTTGGTGAAAATATTAGATATCTATTTCATGCCTATTCATCTGGCAGTGTAATGTTTTCAAAACGAGGAACCTTGCTCTTTTTGAATGTTGAAAGCTCCAAATTACAAGTGTTTCAATGCGATTTTACAACCAGAAAGCCAAGTTACAAAAAATATGTCATTTTTCATTAAGGTGATTGACTGGACACGAAATTTGAAAAAAAAAAAAAGTTTTTTAATACTAGTAATTTTAAACATGTCAATGGTATTTAAGTGGCTATAAAAAACTGTCGTATGAGCAGTAGAGAATGTAAGGATATCATCCTTTTTTATAACATATTAAAAGAGTAGTGTTACATATAACTAAACATTCGTAGAGGGTGCATGACTTCGGTACAGAAACCCCATAGTTATGATTTATGAAAATGATTGGCATTGCCCTTATTACATTACATGAATCAAAATATGTATTAATACACAACACAAAAATAGGATTTCACTTGCTATAGGACTTTGATCATAAATCTAACAACACAAGTGGGGTCTGGGTAGGGTAGGGTAGGATATACGCAACCTTACCCCTATCCTGGAAAGGCATAAGGGAGCAAAGAACCCCATGATTTTCGAATTAGACCGATAATTCAGTTTTCGATACGAGAATGCCATCACTATCTGCATATAACCACTCTCCTTCACGAATCAACATCCCTCCAATATAAACAGGAACATGTTTTTCACCATGGCCTTTCTTGCTCGATTTCTGAGGGTGCGATGCCAATGCACGAACCCCAATGTCACAGCCATTAATCTCGTCTACATCGCGAATGCAGCCATTAACTACAATACCTGCCCAACCCATATTCTGGGCTAATTGTCCTAAGTTCCCCCCTACTAGAGCACATCGCATGCTCCCTCCACCATCTATAACCAGAACTCGTCCGTCGCCTCTAGTTTCAAGAAGCGCCCTGACCAACACATTGTCCTCAAACACCTTCAGGGTTGTAATGGGGCCGGAAAAAGCTCGACTTTGCCCGTATATTTGGAAGATAGGTGGCAAAACTCGCAGGTCGCCATTTGACAGAAGCCCTGCATTTACATCACAAACTTCTGCTGTCGCCAAAGATGCCATGTATTCTCCTGAAAGCAACATAAGTATAAATGTTAGAAATTGAACCTTTTATCTATCATGTTTCCATGTGGCTGGTCTGGGATCCAAAGACCATGGATATATACCAAATAAGAGGCGCAACCAGGATTTCGGGTTCTGGATTTTAGAACGATGACTTCAACTGCTAATAATTGGGTTCTAAATTTAAGATATGTGCATATTTTAAGCAGAAGCTACTCGGTCGGTCGAAACCATATTCGAGCCTCTAGCTCCGCCCCTAACCAGATGACACAAATATTTGCATTCGAAATTTGAACGCAATCCATGCTTTTAAACCTTATTTGCCAGCTTGAAGAACAAGATCAGAAGGACCAATTAAAACAAACAACTCTATAACACTAAAATTTTATCTTCATTACAATCTGCTAAGTAGGAGCCACAGAGATACTGAATATGTGAATTCTTCATGTATTTATCCATAAGTTTCCAGAGACCATAAATTTTGCATTACAAGAACAGCAACAAAAAATTGGCAATTGGCACCTATGTTGCTCAGATCTCCGAAAAATATCGATGGGTGCGTGTCGGAGACACGGATGCGATAACTGTTTTGGGGAGCTCGCGCAACATAGATTGACACAAGAGGCAATGAGGCAAAAGCAAAACTTCAAAATGATAAAGACAGCCAACATGATTGAAAAGGTTGAAAATGGTTAAAAGATTAGAGCAACCAGAAATTTGTAAAGTTTGGGAACAAGGGACTCATAAAAATCATATCTTGAATCAAGAACCGTGGTGAATCTATGCTAAATCTACCATAAAATCAGCTTTCCTAATCTCACTTCCCGTTCCCTCAAATCCTTTGAAACTGCATGGCACTTACTCGAGACGATGTGAAACAAACCTAGATCAACATTGATATAAAACTTCTATATGAACAAGAACAAAACCTTATCGTGGCTGTAAGGAAATGGTTGATATCTAAGTTGTGCGGACTCTTCGACTTTGGTGTTGTCCCCGTTCGGATACGGGGACAAGATACGTCCCGAATACGGTCAACTGACTTCGGACACTTTGACCGGAGTCCATCGACAAATGTGGGAGAAAAATTGAGATTTTGATTTCTCAAAATCAAAAATAAAACAGATTCAGAACAATAAAAGAGTAATGTCCATTTTGGAGAACAAAAGATTGTGTACAATATTCATGTAAGTTTTTCACAAAATATCTCTCAAAATTTACAATACTTTTATAGCTCTATGTTTTATTAGCCGAATTCCCGCATCCATATTCATATACCCGCACCCGAGTCCGAGCATTCTACCGGCCAAAGTGGTAACTACAGTTGATTAATATAGTACAAGATTCTAAATGTGGAATACCATCAAGAGATGTACTTTCTGATGAAATTTTGCAAGATATATCCTCTCCACTCAAAATATATAGATTTGTGATGACACTAATTGGAAAGGGAGCCTTGACGTACCATGTGATCAGGAGGTCACAGGTTCGAGCCGTGAAAATAGCTTCTTGCAGAAATGCAGGGTAAGGCTGCATACAGCGGGAGCTTAGTGCACCGGACTGCCCTTTTTTATGACACTAATCAAGGGAACTATCTTACTCAAATAAGATACTAGCAATACAGCTAACCAAGCAAGAAGTGCAACAGTACCATACCCTTCTCCATACTTATAATTATGGTACTGGTTCTCTATTCAAGAGAATAACCACATCAAACGGTGCCGAAGCCAGGAATTTTCTTAAGAGTGTTCAAATTTGAAAGAAGTAAAAGAAATTTCTCGACAAAGGTGTTAAAGTATATGTTATATACCTCTAAAATATAATATTTTACCCGAGTGTAATTTTTCGACAAAAGAGTCGATTGACCGCTCTTTTAAGATATGTAGCTTGGCCCCTGCCATCAAAGAGACACTCCATTAAGCAAGCTGAATCAGCATTTGGCTGTAAAGCGAGCATATTTTGGGACTTTCCGCCGCTGCATACTTATACAGCACTCAGCTGAGTTTAAAAGCTACCACTACCTCCCGTCCATTTTAAGAGCCGGTTTGGACATGAAATTTCTTTTCCTTTTTTCCAAAAGAATTTCACTTTTTTTGAAATCAGCGTTAGTTCATAAAATTTTCAATTTTCACTTTGAAGAAGCGTTTTGAAATTTTTTGAAAATTTAGAAAACTCCAAAAAGCTATTTTTCAAAACTTTCACTCATCACTCACAAAACTTAAAAAACAACTCAAACTGAAATTTATGTCCAAACACAACTATAATTTTCAAAAATCTTTTCAACCATTTTTTGGAATTTTACAATTCTTATGTCCAAACGCCTACTAAGTGTCGTTTAAAGTTTTGTAATACTCGTTAAGAAAACTATCTAATATCATTAATTACATGAGTTATTTGGCCAAGTTATTCTTCAAATTACCTTAATCTTTTCTCCGACTTTTTAGATCATTTACTGGAGTAGATTTGGGAGGTAGTACTATTCTTTTCCCCCAAAAAATTAAATTAAAAAAAAAAACGCACAAAAGAATAACAATTACAGTCCTGAGTTCAAAGACAACTTGATTCAATCAAAATGCAAGCTTAAATCCCACCAAACATAAAGTTTTTTTTTTCAAAAAAAGATGGAATTTTTCCTTTATTAAACAATTGTGAGAGTAAGATGAAGAGGTTGTTTGTTAATTAAGTAATATCTGACCGTACAATTTCAGATTCTAACCTCATACCCAAGTTGAGTTTTTTTTTTTATGGGAATTCACAGACACACATCACTAATATATATATATATATATAGAAGAAAACGGAAAACTTTTACCTTTTGATTAGCAATAGCAGTACTTGTATGAGCTTATTGAATTCCGAAAATGGAGCTTCTCCTCAATGATGGCCTATTGCAAATTTCGAAGGGGATCTAATATATATATATATAAAAGTATATATTATTCAAGAGGCGGCGCCGGGATTTCAAGCTTATGCGTTTAAGATTCTAATCGTTAAAAGTAAAGGGTGTAAATGGATCGAATTGGTTCGATTTTTATCAACATAAAAAAAATCAATTATATTGGTTTGGATTTGTTCGATTTTGTCGGGTTTTTCGGGTTTTCGATTTATTTTTTGATTACATGAATATTATTCCAATCTTACTTTGTTAAAATTATAGATAAAGTTTTGACAAGTGAATATATGTTTAATAAATATTGAAAAAATTGACAAAAATACGATCTATTAAAATATTCTAATGAGAGAATTTTTTTAGTAATACGTGATATTTATTTTCTTAGTCGTTTAACAATAATTTTTGTTAATGTACGCTTTTTAGGTTAACACATGAGAGGATCCCACATATTTCAATATTTTAAAAAGAAAATTCTATATGAAGTCTTAAATATATATATATATATATATATATATATATATATATATATATATATATATTATATTTATATGTCAGTTTAATTTAGGTTTTTTTACTCAATACCAAACCAAGTCAAACTAAACCTAGTCAGATTTTTTAATCGGTCTGGTTTGGTTTTTCAATTTGGTGCGATTTTCCAGTTCGATTTGAATACCCCTAGTTAAAAGTTATTGGGTTCTAAATTAAT
This sequence comes from Nicotiana knightiana, assembly GCA_005239525.1. Classification (NCBI taxonomy): domain Eukaryota; kingdom Viridiplantae; phylum Streptophyta; class Magnoliopsida; order Solanales; family Solanaceae; genus Nicotiana; species Nicotiana knightiana. The sequence continues at coordinate 21,571 of ML370332.1, forward strand.
CATTTATACATATTCAAAATATTTTGTAAGACTCATGGTTCGAATCAAAGTTACCTAACTCCGCCACTGATGACTCCCTCCGTCCACTTTTACTTGACATATATAATAAAAATAAATTTTTATTTTTACTTGTCACTTTACATATATCAAGAGAAAAAATAATTTTTTTTTCTTGTTATACCTATATTATTTAATACTTATTTTAAATTATTTTTTCAAATGCATTAAAATATGTATTAATTAATACGAATATCATAATAAATTATGTATTTTATTTATTATATCTTAAAAAGGTGGAAAGTTAAAATATGATAAATAAGAATAAACGGAAAGGATATATTCTTAAAATTTATAAAATTAATTAAAGTGCGCACAAGCTAAGACCATTATAATAATGAATCATTGTCGGCATTTATTATATCAGACCGTTCATACAAATACAATGACGGCATCTCATCTTCTTGGTCGTTGTGCCATCAAATTTCATGGGTTTGTGAAGTAGTTGGATAAAATGGCTAATTTTTATTTTTTTTCAAATTGTTTTTATTTAAGACAAGAATTAAGAACCGCAGCCGGAGAGAGTGGAAAGAAAAACGAAATAAAATAAGAGGCCAACATAGCCACGAATACTAGTGGCCTAGTTTTCAATGGAAATTAACGGCGTGTTTGGTATCACCAAAAATGTTTCTCTGAAAAATCAGTGACCATCTTACTTATTGATTGGAGTTTGGTAAGAATGTACTCATATATGAGTTAATTTGATTCAGTATGGAGTTTAAATTTTTTATTTTTTAAAATTTTTTATCTTAAAAGTTTATGGGATAAAAGCTTTTTAGAGTCATGACATTTGTTTGGTTATAAAAGCTTCTCATTAAGGTTAAAATAGGTAAATAAAGAGTTTAAAGTTAAATTATTTCCAAATTCAGAAATGTGTAATTTATTTTTGTATTGGTCAAAATTTGGGCTGAACTTAATGACTGCAAATGGACAAGATGTGGTCGAGGTCAAAGCCGATCACAGCTCTATGGCGAGGAGTCACCTAAAGAAGGATTAGTGCCGAGGTCGTGTAAAGAGCGTATTATAGCAACAGTTAGAATAAGTTTTAGAACAGATGAATATTCCTCTAGTTGTACTTTTTAGGGTTCCTTAAGAATATCCCCTATAAATAGGAAGAGAAAAAGAACAAAAAAGGATCTTCACTTTTCTGATAAGAACACATTGTAAAGAGTTGACTACAAAGAATATACAAAAGTTTGTCTTGTCCACTGGTTCCATTGCTCAAATAAACATCTTTTATTCACAAGATCCAAGGATTTCTTGTCCACCCCCATTTTCTGTTATCCCACGTTGTTGTCAGGAAGGAGAATCACCTAAGTCATCTAATATTTGGGTGAAAAATTCTTTCTTATTACATCTATTGCCCTTACATACATTTACTGCATGCTTTCATTATCACATTCATTGACAATCATTGAGCATTTGTAGTTTGCATTCAATATTATCGGGCACGACCCTACATCATCAATATATCTAAACTTCAGATCTAGGAGTTATTATGTTTAACTAGGATTCACCCTTTATTCTCTCATTAATCCGTTTTAAAAAAAGATTTAACACTTTTTTTGGTAAAACAATTTGGCGTCGTCTGTGGGGAGGTTCTAGTTAAAATTTTAGTTTCTTCTAGATCTAAAAAAACAACAATAACAACCATCTTTTTCCTATTTGCACGAGCTAACAATGGCAGGAAAAGGAGATGAAAGACTGAAAGCGGTAATGGATGTCACTGTCAACCTCCTAAGCACCATCAACGAGGTTGACGGAGAAGACAAAGAGAATGTGAGCCGAGTGCCTCACCCAGGGGAAGTGAATCACCTCCCCCTTACGGGAGTATGACCGCTTCATGAGAGAAGGGAGCCTCCACGTCCACAATTGAGGAAGCGCCACCAGCAGTGAAAAAACTACTGGAGGCATGGTTGACAAGTACTCTAAACAACATACTCGACAAACCCGCTCAAGAGGCGAGTAGGAGTATCGCACGAACGGACACCACATCAACCACCAACAAGCAGCACGCCCCTCTCCCAACAGGTAACACTCAAACCGTTGTTGATGCAGGTAATGATGCGCTTGTAACCATTCTAAAGAAAATGGAAGAAATGGAGAACGAGAATAAAGCGCTCCGCAACCAAATGAGGGAGCACCAAGAAAGGGTCAACAAGATACCGAGTGCCCCGAAATTTCTACCAAAACGGGACGCTGGCCGATTCGTTGAACAACCGTATAGCGAGGAGGCATCCCCACATGCCATACCCAAAACCTTCAATATGCCACCATATTTGAAGATATATGACGGTACAACAGACCCCGAAGATCATATCATTCATTACGTCACAGCGGTAAAAAGCAACGACCTTTCGAAAGAACAGGTACCGTCGGTGCTGCTAAAGAAGTTCGGCGAAACCCTAATAGGGGGAGCCTTAACATGGTACTCATAGTTACCAACACTTTCAATAACAACGTTCGAGGAAATGACCGATAAGTTTGTCACCGCGCACGCCGGGGCCAAGAAAGTAGAGGCTAGAGTGAATGGCATATTCGCCGTCAGACAACCTCCTGGCGAGGGACTCAGGGACTTCCTCGCTCGGTTCAATAGAGTAAGAATTAGCCTGCCAAACGTATCAGAAGGGATGGCAGTAGCAGCCTTCCGAAAAGGGTTAAACAGGAACGGGTCGAGGGCGACCAGAAATTTGTTAAGCAGACTCATGAAATACCCTCCCACCACCTGGGAAGAAATTCATAACGCCTACTGTGCCGAGGTGAGAGCAGACGAGGACGAACTCAACGATCCAACTCAACCGTTAACTTCCAAACGGAGACTAGGAAAGACCGCCGTAACGACAGCCAAAGAGATCATTCAGGCCCACGCCTCAATCGAGAAAGGCACCAACCATATATCAGAACGGCCATCCCGCCGCCTCCCCGCCAAACCGAAGGGCTGTCCAGGCCGCACACTAGGACTCGCCGAAACGAAAAAGGTATGCCTCCACTTTATCCGCTCACAATTTTTGTATTTCCCCTTCAGAAATAGTGTACGCCCTAGAGAAGCTCGGCCCTAAGGTGAAGTGGCCGCAAAAGATGAAGTCCGACCCAAATTCTAGAAAGTCGAACGCCCTCTGTGAATTCCATCAGGAGCGGGGCCATAAGACCGAGGACTGCATAGCCCTACGGCAAGAGGCGGTGAACATGCTTTACCAAGGACATTTAAGGGAGTTGATGAGCGACCGAGGTAGAGCCAATTTCGGCCGCGGACGAGATCAACATCAAGGCCCTCTAAAGCCGCCCTCCCACGCATGCACCATCCAAATGATCATTGGCGGAGGCGACGAAGCAGCAACCAACCACGTGAAGTTCACCACCACACACAAACTGAAGCGGTCGATCACCCATGAATGGTATGATGACCTTGAAGACAGTATCATCTTCATAAGTCAGATACCGCTGCCCTTCCCCGCACGCACCATCCAAATGATCATCGGCGGAGGAAACGAAGCAGCAATCAACCACGTGAAGTTCACCACCACACACAAACTGAAGCGGTCGATCACCCATGAATGGTATGATGACCTCGAAGACAGTATCATCTTCAATAAGTCAGATACCCACGGTTTGACATTTCCTCACTTCGACGCTCTTGTCATTACTTTACATATTTCAGATACTGTATTATCCACCCCCGAGTTATCACACAAATGACACTCGAGGACAAGATAGTACCACACTGCATAACACTAACAAGTTTTAACAATGCAGTCGAACGAATCTCGGGAGAGATAATGTTGCATGTTCTAGCCGGGGGCGTCACCCTCGAAACGACATTCCATGTCATAAACCAGGACACAACCTACAACGCCATCATAGGGCGACCCTGGATACACGCCATGAGGTCCATCTCGTCCAGCTTATATCAGGTCATCAAGCTTCCTACCCTGTGGGGAATATTCAGCATTCGTGGTGAACAACGCACAACCCAGGAATGCTACCGCATCGCGCAATATTGCACATACACCCAACAATTAAAAGGAAAGGATTCGAGAGCATAGCAATCACCAAAGTCGGGGCCTGAACTAGGCGAACATAAAGACGTCATCAAGTACCCCAACGTCGTGTAAGCCACAGGGTCAACGGTGGAATACCTCGATCCCGGCGAACTGGATAGCAGCAACCACAACAAAAAGGCTTATATCAGCCACAAACTCTCAGAACCAGGTACATTTCATAAATTTTTAATTGACAATGCCGATATGTTTTCTTTCTCCCATGCTGATATGCCAGGTATCCCGAAAAACATTGCTACACCCAAGCTGAATGTCGATCCACTCTACCCTCCGGTACGGCAAATCAGAAGAATGTTCAACGCCGCAATCAACGAGGTCGTCCGTGAAGAGGTGGAAAAGCTACTCTCCAACGGGTCCATCCGAGAGTCAAAGTACCCCAATAGGTCGCCAACGTGGTCATGGTGAAAAATAAAAATGGGAAATGGCGCATGTGCGTGGATTTCACAGACCTGAACAAAGCCCGCCCGAAAGACTCCTTTCTGTTGCCTCACATCGATCAACTCATCGACGCAACAACGGGGCACGAGTTATTAAGTTTCTTGGACGCCTACTCAGGTTACAACCAAATCCTCATGGAGGAGGAGGAGGACCAAGAAAATACCACTTTCATCACCCACCAAGGGACTTACTGTTACAGGGTCATGTCGTTCGGGTTGAAGAATGCAGGAGCGACTTATCAAAGGCTGGTCACCCAGATGTTTAAAGACCAACTTGGCAAAACAATGGAAGTCTATATAAACGATATGTTGGTCAAATCGAAAAGAAAAGAAGACCACATCGACCACCTGAGGGAGGCCTTCGATATACTAAGGCGATACGGTATGAAGCAGAACCCCGAAAAATGTGCCTTCGGCGTGACCTCTAGGAAATTTCTCGATTTTCTGGTGTCGCAGAGAGGCATTAAGGTCAACCCCGACCAAATCAAAGCCATAAAGGGAATACCTGACGTTTTGACCAGTAAGAAACAGATACAGAAGCTGACCGGTCGTATAGCCGCCCTGTCAAGGTTTATCTCACGATCCTCCGACATATGTCACAAATTCTTCAACGTACTTAAAAAGGACAACGGACTCCAATGGAATTCCGAGTGCATCGAGGCCCTAAGGGAACTAAAGGCATACTTGTCCTCACCCCCACTACTCGCCAAAGCAGAACCCAGAGAGCGCCTCTTAATCTACTTGGCTGTGTCAGACGTCGCAGTAAGTTCAGTGTTGGTCCGTCATAACAAACGCAATCTCCAATCTATTACATTAGCAAAACCTTGGTCGATGCCGAAAGGAGGTACCCCCACCTCAGAAAACTGGCCCTGGCATTGGTCATAGCTTCACGAAAGCTTAGACCCTATTTCTAATGCCACCCCATCTTGGTGGTCACGACCTTCCCCTTATGAAGAATCTTACATAAACCCGAGCTGTCGGGGAGATTTGCCAAGTGGGCCATCGAATTAAGCGAGCACGATATAACATATCAGCCACGAACAACGATAAAGTCGCAAGTTCTCGTCGACTTCGTCGCCGATTTCAGTGCCAAAATAATGCCTGAGGTCGAGCAGGAAGCTTTTCGTACCTCTCCCAAGTTACCCGACCTATGGGTACTATACACTGACGACGCCTCCAACGCGTCAGGATCCGGACTGGGACTCGTACTCGAGGTCCCAACAAGTGAAGTCATCTGCCAGTCCATACGGTGCCCCGATATGACTAACAATAAGGCCGAGTACGAGGCCGTTATTGCAGGACTAAGATTAGCTCTCAAATACGGAGCACGACGAGTCATCCTCCGATGTGACTCACAACTCGTCATCAAGCAAGTCACAGGGACTTTCCAAATCAAAGAACAGAGGCTGCAAAAGTACCAGGCAGAAATTCATAAGCTACTGCCGGAGTTCGACGAATGTCAATTCGACCAGTTACCTCGAGCTCAAAACATTAAGGCAGACGACCTCGCCAAACTAGTAGCAACCACTAAGAATATAAGCGGAAAGGAAAACATGGTTACTCTCCTCCATTCGCCAATAGACCAAATTGAGGTACACTATGCAAACTTAACTTGGGACTGGTGCAACCGTATTATATCATATTTGCATGAGGGATTGCTCCCATCTGACAAAAAAGAAGCCAAGAAGCTTCGAATGCAAGCATCCAGATACAACATCATCAGTAACAACTTATACAAAATAACGTTTGGCCGCCCCTTAGCAAAATGCCTAGGGCAAAACCAAACAAGGCGCGTCCTCGAGGAAGTACATGAAGGCCACTGTGGAGCCCATACTGGAAACCGATCCTTCGTCAGATGCCTCATACGAGCAGGCTATTACTGTCTCACCATGAAGAAGGAAGCCGCTGACTTCGTTAAGAAGTGCGAGCAGTGCCAAAAATACGCCCCAATGATACACCAAGCGGGCGAGCACCTCCACTCAGTCACATCGCCATGGCCGTTCATCAAATAGGGAATGGATATCGTTGGACCACTTCCAGCGGGACGAGGTAATGTACGCTTTCTTTTGGTTTTAAATGACTACTTTACTAAATGGGTAGAAGCAGGTGCATTCGCCCAAATACGCGAACAGGAAGTCATCACATTCATATGGAAGAACATCATATGCCGTTTCGGTATCCCCAAAGAAATCAGTTGTGACAACAGACCAGAATTCATCGGGGAAAAGACCGTTGAATTATTTGAGAAATGGCACATCAAGCGAATACTCTCCACGCCATACCACCCCGAGGCAACGGCCAAGCCGAATACTCCAACAAAATAATACTGAACATCATGAAGAAGAAGCTCGAGGATGCCAAGGGACTATGGCCGGAACTACTACCAGAAGTGTTATGGGCATACCGCACCACGCCAAAAACAACCACAGGAGAAACGCCATATTCACTAGTCTATGGGACTGACGCAGTGATACCAGTAGAAGTCGGAGAACCAAGTCTGAGATACTCCAATGAGAAGTAACCAAGCAACAACAAGAACAGAAATCAAGACCTCGACGAAACAGACGAGTGTAGAGACATGGCTTACATTAGAATGCTAGCTCAAAAACAACAAGCATAATGGTACTACAACAAAAAGGCCAAAGTAAGATCACTCAAGGTCAGGGACTATGTGCTCAAGGCCAAAACACAGGCGAGCAAAGACCCAAGAAAAGGTAAATTAGGAGCCAATTGGGACGGGGCATATAAAATCATGGCGGCAGTAAATAAAGGATCATTCCAACTAGAAACAATGGAGGGAAAGCTACTACCAAAAAATTGGAACGTCGCCCACCTGAAATACTTCAACTTCTGAAAACAAACGTCCTCCAAGTCATACTCTTTTTTCCTCACCCGAGTTTTGTCCCAGTTGGGTTTTATCGGGGAGGTTTTTAATGAGGCGACGAGGAGGGCATCTCGAAGTTTGGGTTGCTAATTCATCGCCTCGCCTATCGACTACTTCTCCAGGCCGAGCGATGAAGGGACTAGATAGACTGGAACTTCTCAAATGTATGTATGGGGAAAACAAAAACATGTAATATTCTCCAATGAATGAATAAACAAAGTAGTATACGACATTCTTACACAACTCCACCAAAGTTGCACATCACACCAACGCAGAAAATATACATTCAACCTCGCTCGAATCACTTTACATTCGACCTCGCTCGAATTATTTTACAGTCGACCTCGCTCGAATTACTTTACATTCGACCTCGTTCGAATCATTTTACATTCGAACTCACTCGAATTATTTTACATTGGACCTCGCTCGAATTACTTTACATTGGACCTCGCTCGAATCATTTTACATTGGACCTCGCTCGAATCATTTTACATTCGACCTCGCTCGAATCATTTTACATTTGACCTCAAATCGGTCTATATTCGACTCCGCTCAAATCAACCTTACATGCAAACGGCCGAAAAGTCAGGGACTTCCTCACAAGAATGAACGCCAACGAGAGAGAATCTGAAAATACACGACAAAAAGACGATTGTTCCGTTTCAATTGTTCAACTACAACACTTTTTACAAAAGGGCTTGAGAGACGCCCCCACAAAAATAGCAAAAAAAAAAAAAAACAAGTATAAAGGTTTCACTCCGCATCATCCCCTTCAGCATCGTCGGCATATTCATCATCATACCAAGGGTCGGAGGCAAGCCCATCCAAGGCGTTTTCATCATCCCCGCCGGGCGTACCAGGGTCGTAACCGCAGGCTTTACGAGCTGCACGTGCCTTGACACGAACACCCTCAAACTCCGCCTCGAAAACTTTTTCGGCCGCCTTCAAAGACCTATATACGTCAAGTTGGGCCTCAGCGTGAACCCACATCTCGTACAACTCCCGTGATACACTAGGATAGACATAAGTACGAGAAGTAGAAGGCTGGGCCTGTTGTTGCTCCTTCTCGGCCCTTAAGGTGACGACCTGCTTATTCAGCCCAGATAACTTTTCCTCCAAACCCTCAATCCGCTCCTCCAACCTTGCCACCTTGAGCGCCAAAGTCTCCGCCTCGTTAGTCCACTCAGACCTACAAACGCGTAGGGTACCCTCTAAAGTTGTTGCCTCCGCCACGACGACCATCCCGGTTCACTCGGCCAAGTCAACTCTTCAACCCTAGCGCTTAACTTCGTCCTCAAGTCGACGACCCTGGCCTCACTTTGTTCAAGCTCGACCTTTAAGGACGCCACCTGCGCCTGGAGGTCTGCATTCTCAGCCATCACCCCTTTTCTCACTTCGAGCTCATCCTCCTTGGACCTCAGTGTCCCTTCCAACACGCTGCATCGACCGATGGCCCTCACAATTTCCTCATCTTTCTCCTTCTGCTCTTCGTCCTTCTGCTTGATCTCATCGCGCAATGCTTGGAACTGGCCGTCCTCACCAACAATTTTGACCATCATCCAGTGCTTGGAGCGATACTCTCTATACTTAGATTCCATCCTCTTGTAGAGAGTCGTCCTCTGCTCCTCTCGCCGGTCACGCTCAATCTCCAAGATGAGAGTTTGACATGCCAAGGAAAGTTGAATAGGTAAGATGAAGAGTTTAAAGTTGAATTATTTCCAAATTTAGAAATGTATCATTTATTTTGGAATATACTAAAAAGAAAAGTATCTAATCAAATTTGAAACAAAAGGAGTACAAAGTTGTCTTCAAGACATTTATATAATCTAAACAAATACTATAGGTGTCACGGGTTGGGTGGGGTTGGGGGTGGGATAATTGTGGTGGACATAGACGGATTCAGAGTTCAAAATCTATTGGTTTAACCTTTATACAGGATGATGCTAGCTGAAAGCATATATTATATATGGCAGGAGAGGAATGCAAGAGTTTTTCAGGCAACACAGAGGAGTGTTGAGACAATTACTAAACTGCTAACTCAGGAGCTGCACTGTCGAGGGAATATGAAGCAACGATTGAATGGAATATTACTAGAATTGAATTACTATCCTATTGTCCATTGAAATGTATAGAAAGTTGATATAATAGGAATATAGATACAGAAGAAATAACTTAGTCTGGGACTTATGTCCAGAACAAGCTATAGAAAGAATCAGTGTGTAAATACTACTTGGTAATAAAATTGTTTAGTTACCAAAAAAAAAAAAAACTTTAAAGTTTTTAACATTAAATTTATTATATTTTAAAAATTGAGTTCTTGTTTACCATTTGTTGTAATTTTAATAAATTTTACACATAAATTATTGCGTCACGTAAAAAAAAACCTGGGTTCAGATGAACCTGCCTAATTCTTACCATAGCCATATTTAGGATTTCTCTTCTCAATCGCTGAATTAATGAAAATCTGGCACTAACCAGTAACCAGTAGCTATAGACTGTGACGCTGGAGATTATTTAATCGAGATGGTCAATCATGGGTTGGCGCATTCTTTTCTTTTCTAATTTTTTCTATTATCAGAAATTACTAACCTGCATTTTTCCTTTGTTTTAAATGTGTAAATGTTTTTCTATTCTATAACCAAAAAACCCTCGAGGAACAATGGTGCAAGATCCGAAACTCCACAAATAACGGTGTGACTCCGAGCTTCGAACTCTTGGCATATGCACTATGTGCTACGCGCTTACCACTAGACCAAAGCATTAAGTGCTACATTCTTACCACCAGACCAAAGTCTTGCGAGCATATCAAAATTGATGCCACATATTGCCACCCTTAAATTTCCTTTGCTAAGAGTAGCAACCCCACCAACCAAAACCTTCACTTCCCACCAGATTCTTCTAGCCAGCACTGTCAACTGCCCCTTCATCAAACCTTGATCGGGCTTTCCGATAGAAGTTTAAGCAAGACAACAACAGTGGGAATCCCACAAGTTGGGTTTGGGAAGGGTAATGTGTACGCAGACCTTACCCCTACCCTGGAGGATAGAGAGGCAGTTTCCGAAAAAAACAAAACTTAAAATTGACTCAATATACTGGGGAATATAATGAGAGGAGAAACAGTTCAAGCAGTTAGGAGTAAAATATTGAGAGTATTTTTATTAATACTGAATATTTCTGCTTTGAAATCTGTCCATATCCAATATCTTTTGCCTTAGACTTGCATCTAAAACAGTAAAGCAAACTTTTTGTACAAAAATGTGAGATATCAGATTACACAGGTATACCTACCGACAACTACTCAGGTATAAAACAAACCCAACTAATATAGAATTTTGATTAAAACAAGTATTGATATGAAATCTGAAGACACTAGGCAACCTTAGAGGCTGCCCAGAAAAGGGAAGGCCACAAAGCTTGAAGGGAACTTAAACTTCTGCATGCAACCAAAATTATGAGCAGGAACAACTGTGCAGTCAAGTTGCCTATTACCAGCTGATGCCCAAATCATCAACAAACAATAATTAATTGTTGAAACTTGCTTTTCATGCTCGGTCCCTTCGTGCAATTAATGACCATTTGTTACCATCTGTTTGTTATTGTCTTCTTTTCTTTGCTGGTAGACTGATTTTCGTCGACTCGCTTCATTTCTGTGGGAGTTATAATGTTCAGAAAATGCCGTAACAACAAATGAATTACTTCTAAACAAATGGAGATGCACACTTTTAGTTTCTACTTGATGTCGCTCTTTATAGTTATTTAATGGGTTGTATATCTTCTCTCAGTCAATTATTGCAAGATAGACATATAGGAGGAGGAAAGGTAGATGTATCCTAGATTTGAACATAGACAACAAGAGCAGAGGTCATAGGAAGTTCATCAACCACCTAAATAATGCTACGATGCTTGCTACCAACTTTTCTTCTTCCAACGCAAAACCAGCAAGTTCATCCAAAATCAAAACATGCAAGAAGTGTGTAGTTAAGAAAGAAAGCATACATCATTGCACAACAACTGGTAATCATAAAAATAGCTGTTTAGCCTCCAGAGCCCTAGCAGGGGTGTATCTAGGTTAAGGGGCGTGGGATCCTCTCCCTAAACCCATGTATAATAAATTATATTTCTTTAAAAATACTTAAATATATGTGTGTGCACCCATGCTCAAAGACTCTTATGGTGCAATAATTATTGGGTGCATCTCTAAAAGTGTTTAGCGGTTCAAATCTCACTCCTGACGGTCTTGTATTCGGCACGGAGTATTGATATATATATATGTGAAAATTACTAAAATTTCAAAAATAATATAATTTTGAACCTATAATTTTAAAAATGTAGTGGGTTCAAGGTAAGAAACTAAAGTTAAACCCGTCAAATGTAAATTCTAGAGTCCACCTCTTCACAATAGGTCTCCTAAAATTCTGGATCCGCCTCTGCCCTAGACCCATAATGTTTCAAATGTGTCCTAGACATGTTGTCAGTCATGCTATACTTTTAAGTTTTAAGCATAATTAAGAAAAATATTGAAAGAACCCATCACTCAGTTCACATCTTCTGTCTCTTCTCTATATATGGCAAGCCCCAGTTTATGTCCCAATGTAACATCAAATTCCTGGTGGACTTCCAAAACACAAGTCATTATATTTGACATTTTTCCATTTTTACATTCCCTCGGGAGAAAGCTGCTGCATAATATTTTTAAAAAAGGAAAGAAAAAGTCCCATCAAAAGAACAGTTACCTCGAATCAATACTACATAGAACCAAACAAATATTTTAAATGCTGGATTACAGCGAGAGGGAACACGTATAAGACACGTCAGGTAAACTATGGATAGAAGAAACAAAACCTGATAGACTCTTCGATTGACTTATAACGCAGAATAGCAACAATTTTGCGCTTTCTTTCTCGATTCAAGTCTCCACCACGCTTGATCACGGGCAACTGTTTGATTCCTTTGGCCTCAATTAGCTGCTTTGCAATTGCTAGGTCGGTGTCAGGATAACAAGTTATAAGTCCACATTCTCGCCCACGATAGTTTATCCCTCTTGTGCATATAGAGGAAACAAGACAAGTATTTGCCTGCAGACAGGTTAAAGAAACCAATAAAGCTATTAAAGAGAGAAAAAGAGAATTAATTGAAAAAGGAACTTGCATACTGAGAACCAAAATAAACTTATTTATGGTGGCATTTAGTATATATACGTACATCTTCAAGTGCCAAATCCCTGTCAGAAGAATCCCCCGAGTTGTTAAACAAACTACGTTTGATATCACCATATGTTAAAATTCCTTCCAGACAATCTTCAGCATTAACCACAATAACAAAATTCTGTCGACTATCATGCATGCATTCTAATGCTTCTTTCACAGTTTGGTTTGGAGCGACCTTCAAATAATCATTTGACATAACCTGAGAAACCTGGTCATCGAGGGAAACAGTGTAGAAATTTAAACAGAAGGACCAACATGAAACGATAGTCCAACAGAAAGAAAGAAAGAAAGAAAGAAAGTAAAAACTCATGATAGGTAAACTTTGCCACATTCCAGAGGCAGAATGAAAAGATCATACCTTTAGATCTTCCAGAATTAGGCCTTCATCAAGAGATTCATGACTGCTTCGACATCCTATTACAGCTAGTTCCAAGTCATTCCTCTCACCTGTGTGCCTCCAAACATTTCGTTCATTCTTCTCATCATCTGGTGAAAGGACAGAGTATCCTTTTGACACATACTTGGAATCTGATGCCTCCACTTCCTTTGCCTGGATTGTTACAGAAGGCACCCAAATTGCCAGTCCAACAGCACCCTGTTCACATAATTTAAAATGCATGTTAATCCCAGTCATCATTTCCACAAGCATTAAAACTTCACCCAAAATAACATAGGAATAACAAAATATTGCCAGATCAAACAAAGATAACTAAAGTCCACTTGACTAGCCGACTAGATAGTCTGGTATAGTCACTACAATTTAAAGACAACAGCTCCAGTTAGAGATAAAACCGAGCAACTTAGATGCAACAGGTGATACTTATCTCCCCACTCCCCACCCCCACCCCCAAAAAAAAGGGATGACAGAAGTGAAGAAGAGCACCTTCTAATCATCTTTCTCCACCTGTTACATGGACTAAGGTGTAAAATATATAACACACATATGGATCGAAGCGTGGGATTCATAGTCACCTAAAATTAGAATCCAAGGGACATGATAAATATATATTGTTATTTGGTATGCTACTTACTATTATGTCTAATGCCTAAAAAGAGCTCCTAAGATGAAACCAAAAATACCACTTGAGAATTTTGTTAGACAATTATTTATAATCTGACAATGGTTTTTTGATAAATTAAAAAAAAACCTCTTTGTTGGATAAGTTACTCCAACAAATTTTACAGAAACGGTATTAACAGGATTGGCAGTGACAACATTTGCAGGTGATGAAAGGTCAACTGAACATAAGTGATTTAGTACTAAAAGTTTTTATTCAGAATAAAAGGCCAATTAGGCACTTGAAGATAATTTACTATTTTACAAATTAGATGAGTATATATGTAATAGTCTATGTAGCATGTAGTAAAGTTCCACACTGAATAAGTGCACAATGGTAGTTGTAATGTATGCCTATAAAAGCTTTTCTGCCTTAGCCAATTGTCTTCACGCATTCCATCAATTCTCACTTTTCACCCCCAAAATAAATGAAGCTTCATCTCCTATTGAATTATGAATTTACGGTGACCTTCTTTTCTTCATTTTTTGTTAAAATCCTTTTTTGAGGCTAAGTACCTAGACTGACAAACATCTGTCACAGAGAATGCTTCAATTAAGCAGAAGCTACACAATTACCATATACAAAGGTCTTTTAATAATTAACTGGAAAATGTAATTTTTACACGATACCAACTACAGCTTGTGAATCCTTGGGCAGTAAGACTAACCATGAGGGGAAGCAATATTCTATAATCTTTTGTCAACTCAAACAAAAGCAGGACTGAAGTCAAAGGCACCGAACAAACTGACGCCAATGTAGCAGCCATTCCCACCTGCATTTTTTAAATTATGCAATAGAAAGAGTTACTTTCTGAAGTCCAATCATGTCTAGAAAACATTTACTCGTAAGATGTAAAAGTAGACGATCTGACCAAGGCGTACGCCTGCGGCTGAGCAATAGCAGTAGTCCCTGGTATAGCTGAATTGATTAGTTCTCCAGCTGAACCTCCAAATACAGCACCCACAGCAGCACCTATCATTAAACTTGGTGCATACAGACCACCAACAAGACCAGAACCTTTGCATAAAGCAGTGGCCACAACTTTTGCAGCTGCTAGTTGAGCTAGCAACCAGATTCCGGGTGCAGATGCAGTCTTACCAGTATGTAGAATTTCATCAACATTAGTAAAACCCCAATAGAGAATTCCAGGATATCTAAGAGCTATTATTCCAGCTCCCAAACCACCCAAAGCAGGGCAGACAACATCAGAAAGTCCAAACTTCTCCTTGAGGAACTGAAATGCTTTAGAGAACCAGGCGACTAATCGAGTGAAAACCACACTTACTGCTCCACACAGCATCCCCAGTATTAGATATAAAGGTAGCTCTGTTAAGGAAGCCGGTTTAATATTCAGGAAGGATACTTTGTTGAATAAAGTGACAATCAAAACTGAGTTTAATCTATGAAAGCATTAAGAAACATTCCGTCCATATAATAGAAGCCCTCTCCCCCATTGGACATCCCAAAACAATGTAAAAAATATCTAAGACAGCTATCCCTTTATCCATTCTCTTTTTCCAAATTCATCTCACAAAAAGAATCAGCAGACATCTTTACCATTATAGAACGTCTGAGAAACGAAGTTCAGGGAAAAAAAAAGTTTATTTCTGAGCAGCATCTTGCTGACCATTCCGGAGAAAGCATGTATGTTAAATCAAAACATTCGCGAATCACATAAAGGTGTTACTAAGAGCTACATAATCCATGCTTGGCAGCAACAGTGCAGGAATATGTACCAATTCTAATTGTTAAAAAAAATGAGAAATCAGAGAATACTCAGCAAAACAAGTTTGTCACTACCTTTGTTAGTAAAAGCTAGCATATGAATGACAATCTGTAAGTATGAACAGACAAAAACAGAGAAATTATCATAGGAGAAACGGCACTAAACGAGCAGAGAGCAGGAAAAGGACCTGGAACCACGTATCGCATGTCAAAATTCACTAATTACAGATATTTCCTTTCATCGGAGTAAAGAATGAACTGAATTAGGAAAGAGCAGTAAATCAATTGATAAAAGAGTGCATATGCATAGCAACATTGGTAATTGTAGAGTTGCACAGGTAACAATGACAAAATGAACAGTGTGCAAGCAGCATGAGGTAATGTTTTGCCCACAATAAATTAAACTAGAATCAGATCAAATACCAGCAGCAGATTTCATATCATACGTGGGCACAGTGAAAGCCTGTTTCTCTCCGAGTACAGCATTTGAAACAGTAGACGATATGACAGAAGCCAATATGATCATTGCAGTTGTAAATGGAGGTGAGTTTTCTGCACGAAGTGGTCTTAAAACTGTTTCAATTGCAAAGAAGCAGCCAGCCACTGCTGCATTGAAACCTGCAACACAAAAGAATTAAATCCTGAATATTCATCCAACAGTTGATGAAGGCTCCTGCAAAAGATGCAGAGAGACAGATCTTTCATTCAATCTGGACAAAATTCAAAAGCAAAAAGTTAAGGCTGTCCTTAAACGTTGTAAAGCTAAACTCCCCTCCATGATGAAGCACGCACTCACAAGTGCACTTTTGAAGATAAATACACACATGTACGCATGTGGATGAGATATACACAAACATAATAGGCAAGTGCATTTTGATCACAAAATCCCTGTTTTAAACTGCTTCAGTTTTAGGAGGAAACCGAGGAAACAAACTCTTTTAAGAACGAAGAATAAGATGGGACAGCACAAAACTTTTTTCCCTGATCCTCTTAATGCCCCTTGAACATTGGAGACAAATCATAATCCATAAATTTTATACGCAGACTAGAAAACATTCCAAACATGATAATTTTGCAATACTCATCTGTTCATTAAGACTCTGAATTAAGCAAGAAATGATCATCCACAAAAACTTCCAAACATGAAAACTATGCAACAATCATGTATGTGTAACGACTTTGAGATCAAGCAACAAATGTTGTCAGGTACAGATAATTCTTAATGAGAAGCAACATACCTGAAGCAATTCCAGCAGCTGCACCAGCAGCGACAAGAGCTATTCTCCTTTCTCGGTTGTTTTCCATCATCACTGAGCACCCATAGGCACAAGATTTTCCTATATCTACACTAGGGCCCTCAGGACCTAAAGAACAACCAGTTCCCAAAGTCACAGCTGCCTGAATTGCCTTCACAGTAGGGAAGATTCCAGCTAATAAATCCACTCCTTGTCCCGGTGAAGAACTGGATTGTGTTATTTGGTCCAGTATTTCAAGCAGACCATGCAGCATGCCCACAATGACTCCACCAAGGACTGGTATTAGAAGTATCCGATGCCAAGTGTCAGCTAGCCTTTGCAAGCGAAGCCAAGCAGCTCCCTCATTCGGAGTACCAGCCCAAGCCCACTCATGTACTACATGTACCTAAACAGATATCCTCATTGTCATACAATGTCTGAGATGCAATACTGTTCAAACTACTGGTCTATCATCAAAACAGAATCACAAATACAGTTTAAGAAAAATATCCAAATTCTTTCCTTTATTTGACATTACAAGCCACAATATTATAAAATTGGTCCTCTGTATCCCCAGTTCCCCAAAAACAAAGCAACCCACATCGTGAAAAATGTGTCAGCTCATTATCTTAAGCCTCTACTTCTGAAAACTTCAATCCACAGGAAAAATAGATGAACAAACATAAACAAGATAAGTGCTTTGAGATTCAACATGCAGATTTCATGACACGGCAGCTCAGTATCTGCCGTTTTCCTTCCAGTAACAACTATCTGAAGCTAACTTTACAAAAACACCCCACTCAGTTTTCTTATTTGTAAAATCTATCAGGAACAAAAAAAGATAATCACCAATATCAGAAAAGCGGCAGAACAAAATAAATGACATGTCTATAATTCCTGAAAGAAGTTCTATTAAATTCCAGCAATGGAACAGTGACCTCGACTTCAACCTAGCTTCGAGTGAAGCTACATCAATGGAGGAAGCTTCATGTTGTGAGCTCAATTATGTTCGAAGAAGAAGGAGGAGGAAAATGCATCCAAGAGAACATTCTACAAGAGAGAAAGGAGACACTGCTCCATCACTTTCAATTAATGAAAATTAGTGGAACTCCTCCCACTATACACAAGAGTATGAAAGCCAAAACTAACTAACTACTGCAAATGACAGCTATCAACTAACTATGCTTAACCACTAACCTAACTAACTAACTGATTAGTGTGAGCTAACAATGCTAGGCTAATTACATAGACTAGTAGAGAATAATTAATTTCAACACCCCCCCCCCCTCAAGTTGAAAGTGTTGCAAACACAACCAACTTGCCCAGTGTGGTGGTGTGTTTGATTCCAGTTAAGGCTTTAGTCAAAATATCTGCCAGCTGATTATTTGTTCCAATGTGGTGTAGTGAGACTAATCCTACTTGTAGTTGATCGCGTACAAAGTGACAATCCACTTCTATGTGTTTGGTTCTCTCGTGAAAGACTGGATTCTTGGCAATGTGAAGTGCAGATTGACTGTCACAGAACATTGATATAGGCATTGAAAAGGGAACATCTAGTTCTTCAAACAGCCTGCTCAACCATACCAGTTCTCCCACTACTTTTCTGAAAGCCCTGTACTATGCCTCTGCAGAAGATAATGATATAGTTTCCTGCTTCTTAGACTTCGAACTGACAGGACTATTTCCTAAAAGTACCAAATAACATGTAATAGACCTCCTGGAATTTGGACAACTTGCCCAATCAGAATCACAATATGCCTTGACTGTGTAATTTGTATCCTTGGACATGAAAATTCCCAATGTGGGATCACTCTTCAAGTATCTAAGTAGATGGAAAGCTGCCTTCAAATGAGGTTCTCTAGGCTCTTGCATGAACTAGTGTTGAACACTATATGCAATGTCCAGCCTAGTGTTAGTTAGGAAGTTTAGCTTCCCTACTAGTTTTCTGTAGTATGTAGGATCCTGCAATACCTTCTTTGGCTTTTAGCTTTAAGGGGGAAGAACAAGGCTTATAATCCAGGCAGTTATACTCCTTCAACATGTCCAGCACAAACTTCCTTTGAGAGACTATTACACCATCATCTTTGTACATCACCTCCAACCCTAGAAAATAATGTAGTTGTCCCAGATCTTTGATCTTAAATTGTTCATGTAAGAAGTCCTTCAATTGTGTGATTTCTTCCTGATCAGGTCCAGTGAGTAGCACATCATCTACATATACTGCAATATATACCAAGGACTCTCCATTTTTCTTATAGAAGAGTGAATAATCATTCATGGAATGTGTGTATCCTTTTGTGCATAAAGCCCCAGTCAACTTTGCATACCACTGCCTACTGGCCTGCTTTAAACCATAGAGAGACTTGTTGAGTTTGCACACCAGTCCAAGTCTATCCACAACAAGTCTAGGTGGGGTCTGCATATATACTTCTTCATTGAGGCCTCCATGAAGAAAAGCATTATTAACATCTAACTGAGATATACACCGGCCCTTCTTTACTGTTGTGGCTATTAATACTCTCACTGTTGTCATCTTCACTACTGGGGAGAATGTCTCTGTGTAGTCAATTCCTGCCTGTTGAGTGTAACCTTTCACAACCAATTTGGCCTTGAACCTTTCTATACTTTCATCAGCTTTGTGCTTCACTTTGTAAACCCACTTGCATCCTATTGCTTGCTTCCCTGGTGGTAAAGCTACCAAATCCCAAGCGTGATTGGAATAAAGAGCCTCAAACTCCTGTGTCATTGCAGCTTGCCATGCAGGATCAATAGCTGCTTCCTCATATGATGATGGTTCCCTATCATGACAAACATTTCTCACAACAACTTGACTGTTAGGAGTTAATAGATCAGAGGCAATATGATGGTTCATGGAAAACAATGCATTGAGGGAGTTAGAATTTGATTTGAGTTTAGGTAGATAATGTGTAGTCTTGTAGGTAACTAGGTGTTTTGTGAGTTCTTAAGGACTGTCTCAATTGTATGGGTTCTGCATGAACCTGTTCAGTATTGTCTTGTGATGGAAATTGTGTTGGAGGATCGGGTAATGTGGAAGATGATGGGAGTGATCATGTCTAGGTTACATGAGATTAGTTATGTTGTCACCATTACTCCTTTGAACACTCAAATGTTCATGAATTTGTTGTGTAACATTAGTATTGTCAGAAGGCTGTTCACATAGGGGTTCAATAAAAGGAATTGAATGAGGACTATATGATTGGGGAGATATATTCATATTGGTTGCAAATGGAAATATAGACTCATTGAAAACAAAGTTTCTGGAGATAGTGATCTTTCTAGTGGCTAGACTTAGGCCTTTGTATCCCTTTGTGTCGAAGGGATAGCCAATAAAAACATGTGGTGTTGTTAGGCAACCAAAGCTCTTGAGGTGAGAGTACTTTGGCTTCCTTTTATATAACAATTCATATGGAGCCTTATCATTAATAGAACTGGAAGGAAGTCTGTTTATGATAAAGGTTGCACAGAGGACACATTCACCCCAATACCTTAGGGGTAATTTAGATTGAAAAAGGAGAGCTCTGGCAGTTTCAAGGAGATACTTGTGTTTTCTTTCCACTATACCATTTTGCTGTGGAGTGTAGGGACATGTTCTTTGATGTATGATCCCTTTGGATTGAAACAATATGTTTGTTTCTGCATTGGTGAATTCTAGTCCATTATTTGTCCTTATAGCTTTGACATTTACTCCAAACTGATTTTCCACTAGTTTGATGAATCCTTTTAGAACTTGATGAGCATTGCTCTTACTGGACAAGAGATGAGTCAAAGTGGACCTACTGAAATCATCCACTATGGTCATGAAATATTTGTACTTATCATACGTGGCCACATGATATGGACCCCATAAGTCAACATGTAAGAGTTCAAGAACCTTACTGGTTGTGTAGGTTTTTTGAGGAAATGGTAGCCTTTCTTGTCTGGCCATTGGGCAGATGGTGCAGTTAAAAGGTTGTTCAGAAGAGAAGGTCACAGGGATAGAGGAGATGTTTTTCATTTTTACAAAGGGCACATACCCGAATAGAATATCTACAATGTCTCCAACACACAGATGAGAAGTTACACTAGGAGAATTAGATGATGAATTCACTGAGATAGATTGCTTATTAATATCTGCACTTGAACTATTTACAACTGAAGATGAAAGAATACACTTATTGATATGAGATGACTTATCTACAATAGAATGAGATGGACATTGTGTATTACAAGAGCAGTGAGTGACAAGGGTGGACAAGAAATCAGTGGCATTGGCTCCAGAATTTGCATTGTTGTTCTTCAAGCACCTTGGGCACAAGATGTAAAGCCCATCTTTGACTCTACCAATCACCTAAGGCCTCTTCATTGAAGGGGCCTGCATAATACAACAATGCTTAATAAAGGCAACCAAGCAACTAAGGTGAGAAGTTAGAGAGTGAACAAAAATTAGGTTGTATCTGAAGGAAGGGACACGCATTACTCTATTCAGAGTGATCTTAGGAGTAAGTTCAACATTGTCAATCTCAGTCACCTTCACTTTATAACCATTTGGGAGAATAACAAGTAGAGGATAAGGTAGAGTTATTCCCATAGTTATTTTGGTTGAAACTTGGAACTTGATTATGATTTGGATTTGGATTCTGATTTTGATTGAACTCTTGAGGGTAACCATGAAGCTTATAACACTTCTCTTTTGTATGACCTGGCCTCTTTCAATACTCACAGTAAGGTCTGTTCCTATAGTTATGAGAGTTATTAGGAGAGTAGTTTGTCTTGAACAATGTTGTCCTGTTTGTGTTGACACTTACGGCTGATGACTCAAGGGCCAAGTGGTTGTGTGGCTTAATCTCCCTTTGTCTTTCCTCTTGGATCAAGAGGGTGCAGTTGTAGGAAGAGGATTCATCATGAGAATACTGCCTCGAACCACAGTGTAGGTCTCATTTAATCCCATAGGAACTGTATTAACCTCCTGTCCTGTTCGGCCTTATGCATGCTTTCCTTGGCACCACATGTGCAATTGCAAATGCAGTGAGACCTAGTAATCAGAGTAGTAAGTTCTTCCCACAGCTTCTTCATTTTTGTATAGTAACCAGTAATGTCAAGAGCTCCTTGGGATAAGTCATTAATCTCTTTTTGAATCTGGTAGAGTTTAGTTCCATTTGTTTAATCATATCGATCCTCAAGTTCTTTCCACAGCTCGACTGCATCTGTTACATACTCAACACTATCCGCAATTTCTTTTGCCAAAGAGTTCAAAATCCATGAAGTCACCATATCATCACATCTCTCCCACAATCGATAACTTGAGGAGTCGGGATCTGGCCTTCTACGGTCACCATTGATGAATCCTAGCTTATTTTTCACCGATAGGGCTCTCATTACACCTCTTCTCCATGACCGATAACCAAACCCATCAAATGGAACAGGAACCAGTGCTATTCCCGGATTGTCAAAGGGATGCATGTAAAAAGGACTACTAGTGTCAACAATTGGCTGATTAGGGGATTCAGCCATAGTCGGTGTGGACTGCTCATCGTCTCCGATAATAGCCATCTCTCACAAGATGAAGAACTCAGCTAATCAATCAACAGATGATTCTAACTAACGATCTAAGGTTCTGACAGATAAACCTAAGAGATATGAATTGAAAATGGCAAAAACAGAGTTTGCATTTGACTAATCGAAACAAAATCGAGGAAGATGAATCTAGATTTAACAAATCTGAAAGGATGAATTGAGATTTCTAACCGTGCGCTCTGATACCATATTAAATTCCAGCAATGGAACAGTGACCTCGACTTCAACCTAGCTTCGAGTGAAGCTGCATCAATGGCAGAAGCTTTATGTTGTGAGCTCAATTATGTTCGAAGAAGAAGGAGGAAAATGCATCCACGAGAACATTCTAGAAGAGAGAAAGGAGACACTGCTCCATCACTTTCAATTAATGAAAATAAGTGGAACTCCTCCCACTATATACAAGAGTATGAAAGCCAAAACTAACTAACTATTGCAAATGACAGCTGTCAACTAACTATGCTTAACCACTAACCTAACTAACTAACTGATTAGTGTGAGCTAACAATGCTAGGCTAATTACATAGACTAGTAGAGAATAATTAATCTCAACAAGTTTAGACAGCAATAAATCATAAAGCTCTAGCCTTTTTCACAGTTGGTGGAACTTAACCTATGAACCAATCAATCAACAATGCCTCAACCACAAACTAGTCATTATCAGCTATTTGAATCCTCTATATCCAGTTCCACTCTATTTCAACTCATTTTCTTTCATTACCAGCAAATTATTTGTCTTTTAAGCTAACTTGCGGGTTCTATGAACATGAATTCAAAACTAAAGCATTCAGTAATACTCCCTTTGTCCCAATATATGTGACACAATTTCCTTTTTAGACCGTACCAAAAAAAAGGGCATCTTTCTATTTTAGAAACAATTTAACTTTTAACTTCTCGTGAGTTTCAACATACTTTTCCATGACAAGTCAAAAAACATCACATAAATTGGGAGGGAGGGAGTATTATTATCTACATTGCAACTAGTAAGAATCCTGATGACTAACCCCACGATTGAAAGCCGCAACACAAAGTCCAATAGCGAGGCCAAGGAGACATCCAACTAGCAGCAATGCCCACTCCGGCGGAGCACTATCACCGAGAATTTCATCAGCGCTGACGTTACCAGAACCGCTAGTAGAAGCAACACCGTGATCCCTATCAGAGCGCTTTAAACTCGACGATCGTCTATTCGAAAATCCTCGATCCAAACGCTTTAATAGATCCGTAATGCCTTTACTACTACCAGTCTTATGCGGTAACTGACCTTCTAAATCTCCGTCCGACGCTGATGAATTCGAACGTAACAGGACATTGTGATCGCCGCTATATTCCCCTACCGACATCTCTCACGCGCCTTTATCACAATGTCATTTTCGTAAATAGAGCATACGAATTGTGTAGATTCGGTAAATGCTTGTTCTAGAAAGTTCGCTGGAGATCGAGGAGGTTTTAGGAGTATTTGAGGTACCGGAGCCGGAATCGGAGAGCCGGAGGTGGAAAATGTGGTGGAAATCGCCACTTGTTGGCGTCGGTGAAGGCTGAGGTTAGCGGCTTACGACGGACAGTGGTCGGTGAATGGTCCAAGCTCGAACTAAAGATCCATATTTCAACTTTATTTTACGTGTCTTTAATTAGTAAAAATCCATACTTTCTTAACTTATTAATGCAATGTTATCATAGTGTTAATTGTTTGGACGGTTACACATCGTTTTATAATGTATCGTATTGCATTATATTATATTATATTATTTGATAAATACAATATTTATATAGATTGTATCATTTATTGTTATTCCATAATATTATGCATCAGCAATATGAACACTAAATTTGCAACACTATCAAAAAAAGTTATGATACATGATAAATTTATTATATAAAATGGTAGGGTAAATAATATAATAAAATTATTTAATAATAGTGAAGGGTAAGATGAGAGAAAAAGACAAGATAATGACACAACCACACCAAATCGGTCGTTACATAATGATCACGCTCAACTATGTCTTATAGAAGACTAAGCGGGCGCTGCAAATATAATCCGGGGTGTTACGCCCAGAGTCGATCCCACAGGGAATTTACGTATCAATTAAGTCTTTAAAATACTAAACTATTACTTAATCAATTTTCTCAAGACTTTTGAATATCAAGTGGTGTTGTTTACTAAATCTAATAACAAAATAATAAACTAGCAATTAACTAACAATATAGTGTAAACAATGATAATAAAGGTC